>JAKCOX010000001.1:33179164-33304164 GCA_022605575.1 Laterallus jamaicensis coturniculus | reverse complement strand
TCCATGTTAAACTTTTGGAGACACCCCCACGCACACTTTGCTTTGCGTAAACATAGGGTCTGGAGGGGGGGGAAAAGCGAGAATTGTTGTTTGTTCCTTTGAAAGGAGGGAGGAAAGGAGCGCAGCTCACCTCCACGGCGAGGTGCCGGCTTGGGAAGCAGCAAACTTTCCCGAGGAAGCAGCGGAGCCGCTGCCCGGTTGGTCTCCGCTTCCCCGCATCCCTCTGGATCCGCTGGCAGCTCCCGCCAGCCGAAAGTTACCTGCTCTGAAGCAGCATCAGCTTTGCAGCCGCTTGCTCCCGAATTAAACACAACTCTTAATGATGTAGCATTATCAACAAGGGACATTTGATTGACTGATCTAGGTATGATATATGTGCTGGGCGTCTAAATTAAATATTAAGTGAAATACTTAGCTCTAATTAGAAATCGTAACCTAGCAATGAAAACTTGAAGAAACAAATTGCGGGGGGAGGAGGGGACAGCCTTTAAACGCGACAGCGAGGAAAGTAGCGGTGATGGGTACAGAGGCTGACATATTAGCAACAAGCAGCAACTTTGAAATGATTGACGTATCATTAAAGCCATCAGGCTGATTTTAATAATTCTTTTTCTTAAAGGAAAAAAAAAAAAGAAAAGAAAGAAAAGGTAAGGAAAAATAGCGAAGAACCTCGCAGACAAGTTAGTTATTTATCAGCAAATGAAACCCGGGAGAAGCATAATTAGACCTGGGGGAAAGGAGGGAAGGTGGGGGGAAATCTGTCGACGAATTTTGCAAACAAACGTCCGAAAAGCAGCGACCGTCCGTCCAGCTCGGGGCTTCTCTGCGAGATAGAGTTGTCAGAGTTAGATGCCTTCTCCCCCGAGTGTGCCTTCCCAAGGTAAACAAGCACACAGTTGTCTCAACTTTCTCCTTTAGCACAAAGTTCCTGGTGCGACGGAAAATTTGAATATTTTATCAGTCTCTTGTAGTGACCCTCATTAGGTGGGCATCCTGCTAAGGCCCTGGCGTTACAAGAAAGCTGCCCAATCAGAGCATTTGCACGCCTTGTTAGCGATGGTTAATGAAGCTTCCCCATGCACTCAAAGAAAGGCCCCCTCGATGTAGATTTACCTTATGTCAACTCGTTACTTCTAATGAATCGCATCAAAATTCTTCCCTGAATGGGGCCGAGGCGCCCGGACTGGGATCCCCTCCCCGCCCGGCGGAGCCCACCCCTGCCACCGCCGGCACTTTAGCGGAGCATCCGAGACCGAGGTGACGAGGCGCAGTTTGGCGGCGGGGAGGGGGAGAAGAGGCCGAGGGAGGGGACGGAGCGTGCGGCCGGCAGCGGCGGGGGCACCGTAGTCCGCGGGGGGGGTGGAGAGGGGGGAGTGGGGGCGCAGCCCAGTCCCGGCTCCCGGCGAGGGCAGCGACTGCGGAGGCTTCGCCGCTGGCAGGTAGACGTTTGCTCTTCGCCTCTAATTTCCAGGCTCCCCCCGCACTCCCCACCTCCCTGTCCCTCCGGGCTAGCATTTTAAAATCAATTAGTATTTTCAATTCTTGAGGTGAATTATTCAAACAAATGTTTGGGAGACCCTGAGGGAGAATTTGGCCGTGACAAAAGGTTTGATTAGCTTTATTTCCCCCCAAAAGCAACAAAGGCGCAGGGCTGCGAGAACAATCCGCTACATCAGGGCATGTTCAATTAAACGAAAGTCATTAGCTTCGCCGTGAAAGCACTACCTTTAAAATCAGATGGGGCGGGCGGGAAGAGGGGGGGTACTCCGATAATTGTGGCAGGAGGATTTAACACCCCCCTCCCCCTATACACACAAAGCCCTCCAAAAAGAAGGAGAAGGGAGAGAGAGAGAGAGAGAGAGAGAGAGAGAGAGAGAGAGAGAGAGAGAGGAAAAAAAAACCCCAACAAAACCCAAACCAACACTTCACCCTTTGGAAATTTGTGCTCAGTCTAAACAATAGGAAGCCCATAATGCAGATTATAACACTCACTGACTCGAATCCATTATCTGCCCTCCACACTGTCTATATATTGATTTCCATATACTTTCTATTGCTCTCAATGACTGAGCAAAGCTCCAGTTAAGAGCCCGCGACACACAGGAGCGCTGCTTGAGCTACATCTCACCATTACAAGCCGGAACCGGTTGTAAACATGAAATGCTCCCACTTTCTCGCTGTAGCTGTGAACAAGCACACCACACACCAACTATCCCCCCTCCTCCCCTGCAATATCCCCCAAAGAAGCGGGTGGCCGGGCAGATCCGGGGCGCTGCCCCCGGGCCCCCTCCCGCCGCGGGGAGCCCGCGGATGCCCCCACGGAGACACGTCTAGGTGCGCACGCCCGTGTCCGCGGGAGAAACCTTGGGGCCGGTGCGCGGTGCGCCCCGTCCCGAGAGCGCCGGAGCCGCCTGAGGGGAAGGGGGGTCCCGATTCCCCGCGCAACTAGGGGCGCCGAACCCGCAAAGCCGGGCAGGCAGAGCCAGGGATTTGAGTTCCCCGCCCGTGGCCCTCCGCCTGCGGCCCCTCTTCCCAGCCCCGAGCTCTTAACGAGGGATGACGGTCGTTCCTTAAACTCTGAGACCCGGCAGAACAGAACTTTTCCAAGACATGGTCCTCCGGACGGTAAGTTTGTTATTTGGATTAACATCACTTCCTCACGGGGTCCTGTAGTGTGAGTGTGTCTGTGTGTGTGTGTGTGAGAGAGAGAGCGAGAGGAGGGCAGGAGGGGAGCGAGGCTCAGCCGAAAGTAGCCGTAAAAGAGAGAGAAGTACACCGCGAGTGAGTGCAACCTGATTTTGGGGAAGCGCTCTGAAAACGGGATGTGGTGGGAGCGGCCGGGAGCGGGAGGTCGCCGGGGCTGAGCCCCCGGGGCGCAGCGGAGGTTCCCCTGCTGCTTCGCAGCCTTCCTCTGCAGGGCACCACTCCGTGCAGAGGGGATGAAGGTACCGAGAGGGTTAAAGCGCCCGGAGAGAAGCAGAAATTTGGAAGCGAGTTTATGTGCTGGGGGGAGGGGGAGTAAAGCGGTAATTCTGATGTTATAAGGACCCCAAATAATCCAGTCGGAAACCTGCATAGATCGGGGAGATCCGGGACAGCGTCTTAAATGGTCACATCTCCTCCCCTCCCTTCCTTTACTTTAATGAAGACTGTTAATTTGTTTGGAGGCAGTGCGCCGGGCTGATAAGTCCTCCCCAGCTAATATGTTAAAGTTTAAATACCAGCAGGTGCAAATTCGCTCTACTTAAGGCTATAAAAATAATGCCGAAATTCAAGAGCACAAGAAGTTGGCCTTTGTATTGTGTTTTATAAAAGGGAAATTGCGCTATACATCGCCAACTATTTACCAAAAAGAAAAAAAAACAAAAACCCAACCCCAAACCCAAAAACCCTAACCCCAGCCCCCAAAGCCCTGAAAGTGCTAAATTCTTCTTAATGATGCCGAAGGTGAAGTTGTTTCATATTGGACAAAATGGGCATTATTCTTTGTCATGTAAATCACCCTTCACTTGACCTCAGGTTAGAGGATAATGTTCATTCTTGGTTCACACTAAAACTTATTTAAATCAGAGAGCTGAAGAATCATTTCACAAAATCCGGGTAATAAAGTGAAGAGGACTTAGGGATCTTCATTCAAAAAACATGGGTTAGGAACGTGTACTTTAAAAAAAAAAAAAGGTATTTGCTTCAAAACTCCAGGATTAGGAGGTTTTTTATTTAATAAAGTTGTGCTCCTTGGATTTCCTGAGAAATGTGTATATAATTTCACGTAACAAGATTAAAAGAAAGGAAAAGATACGAATCAAAGGAGCTATAGATACACAAAAGACCTCCAAGTAACAATTACTCTAATACATATTTTAAAATAGGAAAAGAAATGAAAAGATATTTAACAATTGGGTAAAACAGAAATGAAGGTTTGATAAAGAAGATGCAGCTTGCGGTGCTATTTCATTCGATAAATATACTTTTGGCGTGGAGTGACAGGATATGTTATTTTGACACAAAATGAAAGCGTTACTACAGATACGGAGACACAGATATACACGGAGACAGCTGTATACACTCATTTATAAATTAGTGGGTGCACGTGGAAGGAAATCTGAGCGCCTCCACTTCCCAAAGCGGAGCTGAAAAATATCCCATAGGTGAGGCGCTGGGCTGAGGTAGGTTTAATATTGAAGCGCTGGAGATTATTGGAAGTCAAATAAAAATTCGACACGCACTGACCCATTAGAGGATTTAGCGGTGAGGAGGGAGAGATTTTCCAGGGCTTTTGTCGCTAATGTTTCAATGCTAGACGCTAACTTTAAGAAAAGTGTCAGTAGAATAACAAATTGAGGGCATGAAAGGCCACGGAGAGAAAGCAAGCAAGGATGCTCTTGACTTCTTAGCAGTTGCTTAGAAAGGATCTCGAGCTTAATATGGGGACTCAATCAGCGGAGAGCACAAAGCTGGGGAAAGGGGGAGAGGAAAGTTGGGCTCAGCACGTGCACTTTGGTCAAGTCGCTTGAGTGAGCACTCGAGGGGGAGCTGCGGGCGCGGAGCCTCCCCGCGGCTGCACCCTCTGCCCCCCGCTCCCGGCACCGGGCGGCCGCGGACACCGTTCGGCCCGGGGCTGTCGCCAGGGGCTAGGGGCCGGGGGCGGCAGTGTGCGGGCGGGGGTAGACGCCGGGGGCTGTGTTAAACGGCCAAAGCACAGCGCCCTTCTTGAGCCTCTGCGGCAGCGCGGGGACAACCCGCCCGGGTCGGGACGGGCGCGGGAGACCCGTCCGGCTGCCCCGGCGTCCAGGAGGCCGCCCAGATGGGTAACTAGATAGAGCGTAATTTGCCCCTTTACCGCAGCGCCAGCAGTAGGTTTTGTTAAAAGACTCCGTTATCAAGCTCGGTTTTTCCGTGAAGAAACAGCCGATTTTCAAGCCCGGCTGTAAAGATTTTTAACAGCTTAGCGAGTATCACAGATAAGGGGAATCTGGGAGATGCTCCCAGGACATCAGACCTTAATGGGCTTCTTCAGTGGCGGAGGGAGCTCCATTCTGTTCCCTGTGCATATTACACTGCAGACAGGATTCGATATACAGCCTATTTAATCTTGCTCTGTGACAGAGCTGTTTAAGTGTATACCATGCCTACATTCTTTGTATCAAGACCAAAAGGATGCATTGTTGAAAGAAAACTATTCAAAATCTTTCATCTGATAGAAACGATCCAGCAACTGTGAGGCAGCAACAGCACAATGGTTCTGTCTACATAATAGGTATCTCATAAAAATACAGTGTGTCATTGCAACAAAAAGTTAAAAGTCTTAAATGTATCCATCTTATATATTGCATGAAGTCAATAATATTCTAACCTTGTCTGCACCCCGCCATTAAATGGTACACAGCACTTTAAAATCGAGGGCATTGTGACTGAAATCCCAGGCTCTAGCAGAGAAGGAGGGGAGCAAGGTAAGTTAAGGGAGGAACATTACGGATGTAATGACCTCAGGGTAAATATTCATTAGGAAGAGGAGATTCCTCTTCTAATACCTAGTCTATTTTCTTTGGAATGCAATATCACAGAGCCTAATGTAGTAGCAAGACTCAGGATTTAAAAGGAGATTATTTCCAAGTGTGTTGGGTCGAGTTTGGGGGATTTTTCCCGGACACTTTCGTCAAGTGGGACGCAAATGCCAAGCACATTTTTTTGTTGGGTTGCCCCCCCACTCCTCTTAAATCACTTCTCTCATTTTATTCGGGCGTCAAGAGAAGCTTGTTTCTTGCTTAGCCCCCGATAGGTGACCATTTAGGCAGCGCGATTAGCAGCCCTGCTTCTCTCTGTTCCTTTGGTAGGTGCACTTACCCGGCGGAAAGGGAGACTGCACACAACCCCGGGGACAGAGTCTGCCTCCTGAACCACACTTCTCTTTCTGAAGAACAGCAGCTCCGACCTCCAAACCAAGAGAGACTGGCGCTTTAAAGTAGCTGCGAACAGCGTTCCCGTGTCTTAGCAGGGTCACATAAGAGATTTGAGCTTTTTAATTTCCAGACACAAGGAATCATTCCCTCGGAGCCTTGATTTGGGGTTTTAAAAATTTATTATTATTTTTTTTACTTTAAGAAGAGAAAAAGGGAAGGTGCGTACTATTCCCTTACACACAGAGAAAGAGGGGGAGAAAGCCAAGCTGGGGCACATCTGGCTGTGGGAGACCGCCCCGTGCTACTGGACGCTCTGTTGTCCCCGGCGGGATGGCGGCCGGGTCGGGCGCGGAGCTGCCGGGGGCTCCGGGGCGCTGCCGGGGGCTCAAGGGCTGCGGCCGGCCCGGCCCGCGCCCTCGCCCCGTGAGGCAGCCAACGGGCGTGTCGCCTGGTGTGACCTTCAGGGAGCACACTTTAACTGCTCAACATCAAGAAAAAAGTGCTTCTGTCGCTCGCAGGCGCCATATTAATGCCGGGAGCTGGGGCGGGGGGAGGGCGGTTTCGTAGTTGCTTTAGTTTTACGTAGTTGTTAATTCAGACTGGACGAGCTCTCGTCGGCTCCATAAAAACAAAAAGTACTTTGGGATTCTTCCCCCCCCCCCCCCCCCCAGCCCCGTTCCCACTCCCCCCTCCCCACCCCCCGAGGGGATGCTCTTTGTAATATTGATCCCTGCTCTGGGACTCTACAGAGCATCCTCCCTTTCCCGGCCCGGTAGGGAAGGGAGCGGGCGGGGAGGTGATCCCTGGGGGCGCGGGATGCCACGGGATCCCGGCCCAGGGCCTCGACAACACTTGCTTTCCTGGGGGACCCGGACACCCCCGGGCAGCGCCTGAGACCTCCCGACTTCCCCCATCGTGCTGCTTGCCGGGGCAAGACGCCCCAAGCCCCCCAACCCCCGTTTGTCCTGGGAAGGCTGCGAGCAGCAATATAAAAGAATAACCCCGCCATGTCCGTCCGTCCGTCCCGCCCCCGCCCCGTGTAAAATAACTTCCCCAGCTGTGGGGCTGCGCTCTGCTGAGCTGTCCCCAGCTCGCACTGAGACCTGCTGCTTAGTCCACGGTGCTGTTTTGTCTTTTCCTGTCGCATTTGTTTGTTGTTGTTGTTGTTTTGTTGGTTTTGGTTCGGGGTTTTGTGTTGTGGGTTGTTTTTTTAATGTTTCTAAATGTAAAAAACCCCACAAACCCAAACAAACTTTTGCAGATGGGCAGAAGTTGTCGAAGCAACACCGCGGTCGCGGCGGGGACACAGAGAAGTCGGACAGAGCAGCTCCTCCCTGGGGCCGCGGGGGCCGGTGCCTTCCTAAAACGTTCAAGTCCTCCTCAGGATTTCGGAACAAAGGCAGCCCAGCCCAGCTCCGCCACGCACAAATCTCCACTGTAATCCTGAGCTTTTTCTCTTCTTCACTCCCACCTCCCTTCCCGCCACCCCCCCCCACCCCCCGCCTTGTTTTGCACCCTGCGGATCCTGAAGGTCAGATAGGGAGGTCATGCCTCTGCATCCCCTATAAATAGATTTTGATATTTAGACAGCTATTGCTACTCAATATTAACTTACAGGATAATGGCGAGAGATACCGTATGCGCTGAACCTGTTATTCACGAGTGAGCAGCATCTGTCGAATACAATTCTCGTCTTTTCGCCCTGTTCGGCTATAGCGCAAATCAATAGGGTGAAGGGCGTCTTGAGCCTGCCGTGGGGACGGTGAGTGAGCCTGACTGCGGGGACACAGTCGCAAGTACAGTGTTGAAAACTGTACAAGGACTTCGGAGAGCTGAAGTCAAGAGCCAGGTAGGCACAGACCTGCTCGGAGTGAGCGGAGGACCCATCCAAGGGCGGCTGGCGGAAAGCTTCCAGCGCTGGGTTTATTCTAGGGCTCCTGGCACTTCACTTTGAAACACGATGAATGCTGCTGAGGTGGGAAGGGTCTCCGCTCCGCACATTCACACCCTGATTTCTCCTATTTCTGGCTTAAAAAATCTGGGCTTCCTGGTACATTCGAAGCAGAGACCCGGAGTTCACCACTAAACCCCTCTTTTGCTGTTTGCAGAGCATTCAAGGGAAGGGAAACTCTTCAGCTGTGGGTAACATTTTGAGGGACCACTAGGAATTCTTGTTTCCATTTCACAGAACATCCTCTCCTCTGCCTGACCCCAAATCTTTCTCTGCCTTTCCGCCACCTGCAAGGCAGAAAGGCTTTCACGCTCCCCAGCCGTCCTGGGTGCCAGCACCTTCTCTTGATGCTGCAATCAAAACAAAATTCACGGCCGGGACTCCGGATGAGGCTTTAGAGCGAACGTCCCCTCCGGGATGCTCTGAGAGGAGTCGGCCAGGGCTTTGGTAGCTGAAGGACCACTCCCATCCCCCCTCCCGGTGTGAGACCCCCGCTGAGGGTGTGGGGCGACCAAGCCCCCGCGGGACGAGGAGAGGAGCAGGACCAGGCTGAAAACACCACTTCTCCCTCGTTTTGCTGTCTCACGCGTGGGTCCTGTGCCTTCTGCATATCAGAAGCCCCGCGTCACTCTCTAAACTGCGTCTCTAGAAACTGTTTATAATCGTGATTTTTGTTTGGTTTTGGGTTTTTTAGTTTGGCTTTTTTTCCCCCACCTCCCTTCTGGTAGCAGACGGTAAAACACAGGCGTTTCCACTTACCTGGGCACGGAGAGGGGTCGTGACGGTGGTGATTATTGCTTGCGTGTGAATTTTGTGGTTAAAAGAGGTAGCCTGGGGAAAGGGGTGGCGGACAGAGGCGTTGAATGGTTTAATTTATCAATAAAGTGTCTCAAAGAGATGTCGGGATTTGATTTACCTTGTTCTTTAAGATCCACGTGTAACATCAGGCAGTTGTGCGTGTGCATGTATGTTTCAGGGGAGGTGTGCTCCTGATTTTTAGAAGTGGGGTTTATTGTCAAGGAAGAGAGACCGAAGAGGCAGTTTTAAGACGTGGCGACTCCCCGAAGCCTTGCGGTTGTGCGACCCGCCCAAGCTGCAGTGAAGCAAACTTTCTGCCAGAAGTTTCCTACCGCTCAGGAGAGACGAGCGCATCTCGCTGTCCAGCCGGGGACCCGCGGGGAACGGAGCCCCAGGAGCTGCCACCGGCACCTTTCTGGGCCGGGCCGGGCCGGGTGGGCCGGCGGGGACGCTGGGTAGAGAGCTGGCGGGGCACGCGTGGCTGTGCGGGGGAGCAAGCGTCCAGCATCCCCGGCCAGGGGGCCCGTCCCACTCCGGGGCGGCCCGAGGCAAGGGGGATCGCCTTTTACCTGTGGAGGGGAGCGGGAGTGCTTGTGCCAAGAGCCTGACCAAAGGCACGGCGCGACGGTTCTCTGTGGTTTCCTGGCTCGCCAGAGAGGGAAGGTGCCGCCTCCTCCTCTCGGCCTCCTTCGCCCGTCGCTTCTTCCCTGGAGCTTCGGAGGGTGCCGGAGGGTGCCCGGCGCTGCACAGCCCCGGCGCTCCGCAGGGCCGGTGTGTGGGACCAGGGACAGCCCCCCCCCCCCGCCGAGCGGCAGTCCGAGGACTGCAGGGTGAAAACCGCGTGCTTCCGCGGTCTCGGGGCTCACTTTGACCTGATGCGCTGCTTAGGGCGAGCTGCTACGGAAGTTGTCCTCGCAAGTGAAATCGGAGTTTTTGTGAGGTGCAGTCCCCATACATTTTTAACCACAGTGATTACTAAATTAATAGCAGGCCCTAAGACAGATGTCAAAACGTCTTGAAAATGTTTATCTGTGAATAATTGAGAAGGTGGTAAGACGCATTATCTGATTGTATAATGAAATATGTATGAGGAACAGCTGTTTGCAATAGTCACCTCCCGTTGTTTCATTAGCTTAGAGCCTCCTCTTTATAGAAGCGCTACCCTGAAGTTGGCCATTCAGTGCCGGCCGCTTCCACCGGCGCCGGCGGCCAAGCTGTGCCCGCAGGAGCAGCAGCGGGGAAGAAGGGGGAACCCGGCGCTGTCCCTAGGCCGGGCTACAGGTTCTCCCCGTGGTGTTTCTCACTGGTGGTTTGCTCCGAGGGTGGGAGGGAGGAGGCGCGGATGGGGTCCGAAGATGTCTTGCCGGGGAATCTCAAGCTGAAGAGGATGGCCCGGGAGGAAGGATCCTAGATGCTTACCTCGGAGGCGCAGCAAACAGCCATTTATTAAGATTTCATGCCGAGCAGCGACAGCCTCCTCGGCTTAGTGTTGACATAAACTTCCAGACGTCGAGCATATGCTGTTGCACAGCATTGTTTATGTGTGGTACCAGATGTTGCTTTGCATCCTATTGTCTAGAGACAATGTTTAGTTCAGGTTAAAATATCTTTACTTAAACTCTTCAGTTGGCCATTGTGTGAGCATTAGCGAAGTGTCATGGAGAGGTAATGGGAAGTCCGGGGAGGTTAGGTCTCCGAGCGTGGCCAGGAGGTCCCTGGTTCATGGTGGGGTTACAGCCACCACTGTCATCTTTTGTTTTCCCTCCTCAGAGAACCCTTGTCCTTCCTCTAAAAGGATGTGCTCCGCTCTCTTCCCCTTCGGAGCTTTCTCCAACGGCTTCATGAAACGGCCCGATGTTTGTTTTTCTAGTTCCCCTAAATCGCCCGAAAGAGGAAAGGAAAGCGCCTTTCTGCGTCACCACCACCACGGTCCGGTCCGGTCCAGGCCCTACGCCCCTGCCCGGGGATTGTGGCGCCGGGGGGAAGTCGGTCCCGACAGCAGAGTTCACGCTACAACCAGGGCAGCGGCTCCCTCCCCCCATAATGCCCACCGCCCCCGCCGGAGGCCCGTCCGAGCCTGCCAGGCCGGGCGGGGGGAGAGGGCGGCGGGCGGCACCCAGGCAGGGTGAGCCCTTTGGGGGGACAGCTCCTTCCTCGTTCGGGGGGGGGAAGTGGCTCGCCTGGAGCCTTTTCTTCCCTTTAACCCTGCAGCCCGGGCCAGCCGCAGCAGCTGACCTGCGGCGAGACTTTTGCTCCGTGAGAGAGAGAGGGGAAAAAAAGCTATAGACTTTAATCGGATTTCTCCCCAAACACTTCTGGTATGTTGTTGTTATGCATCTATATGGAGATCATTATTTATAAATGAGCGAGTACGATCAGTCGCAAAGACTTTAAGAGCCCGGATTTGTGTCATTAAGTTAAGGGCGGGGTAGAGTGACTTAGCGGGGGACGGAGGTGCTGGCCAGGGGTGGGAGCGCGAGGTCACCCGCTGCTCCGCTTTCCCCTTAGCCGCACTGTCACCCCAGGCGAGACCCCCCCTCTCTGGAGGCTGCGGAGGCCTCGGCCCCCCGTGCTCGGAGCTGCGCGTCGGGGCCTGTCTAAGTCCCTGCCGCCCCGCTCGGACGCGCCCGGCCCACGGGATGGGGGGGGGAGAGGGTGGGGGAAGGGGGAGCCTCGGGCTCCTCTCGGGGCTGCGGGCCGTGGTGCTGTGGGTCCTGCAGCCGCGAACTCTCTTCTCCTTCACTGCAGTCCTGCTTCAGACAATGGAGGCGTGTTTTCCCGTAAACTAGGTGCTCCGCTCCGAGCGGGGACGACGTGAGAACATTCCCAGCAGCAGCAGCAGCAGCAGCAGCGGTTTTACAGGTGGAGATAAACTCTCCCCCCTCTGCGCCCTGGCTTTGCAAAGCCACGTCGGGGTACAGTTAACATCTCTCTAGGCGCCCGAATGAAACAAAAAGCCGCGTCGTGTATTTCTGGAGTCGGAAGCAGAGGTTTCTCACCGCGATGCTCTGCCCAACGTAGATGTATTTGTGTTATTTCTGGCGTTTTTTGCTTGTACATAATCCTTTATGCCTTTTATTATAATCCTACACATTACAGTTAATCTGTAATGATACTGCTTCGGAGGGACCTGTTGCACACAGTGATGGTAATTTGTAACCTTGGCAACAGTTTTAAATAAAGATTATAACAATGATGTCAACTGTTTTTATTCACCATGCTGTAAATGGGGTCTCAATATTGTTATGCCTGTAGAGGACAGAGTGTAAGAAACAGTTGTGAGGTTTCGCTTCACTTACTACGCTGTGAGCTATCACTTTTTAGCTTGTCCTTAGTACACCCGATCACGGTCCTAAATAGTATAAAGATTTTTTCAAACTGCCGAGGACTCTGTAAACTTTAATTTTCTGAATGAGGGGGATATTATGATGAATAAGGGTTATCAGGATCCAAGTACCCTTACCAAGAAGATTTTAGTCTTCCAGAGAAATACCTCAGAATAAGTACTACTTAGAAACCCTAATGAATAATGCTAACACTGACTCTACCATTAGCCTTCTGCACAAGCTCTCCCCTCTATTAAAGCTCGCAGAAAACACTCACAAGCTGAAAGCAAAATTAAATGTAATTGCTTTTATTTACCTATTGCTTTTATATCATTAAAATATTTTAGTTACATTTATTAAACCAGCATCCGCTTCGATTATTACCTCCCATATCTATTAATCCATTTTTGTATATTAACTACACCACCATTAGCTATTAAAATATAGATATATACACACATATATATTACATATATTGTCTTTACCAGGGTATGTTTCAGTTCTCATTAACAAAAATATTCTTGTGGAAGAGTCCACGAAGCATGTTTTCCATGAACACTCGCTAATAACCACAGTTGTCAAGAATTAGATATGCACAGATTGCAGATGGGAAGAAAATACTAGATGCAAAATGAAATATACAGTAGAGTTGGAATATAACTATTTTTCCTCCTTAAAATAAAAATTTTACAGAGCGAAACCCCGAGCTATTAAGCTTACTTAAAAGATGTCTTTGTTGGTTTAATTATACTGTAGTTATTTTATAAATATGTTTCAAAGGAAGCTTGCCATATTGAATGTCAATGAAGCCTGTAAAGAAAAGACTTACAAAAGCTAATGCATACCAAATACCAAATTTTAGTCATTAGCATTCTTATTTATTACAAACTAAAGGAACCTATTAACAGACAAGAATTTCTATTTAGCTAGCATTGCAATGTTTAGCAATAAAAAAGGACAAAAAATGACCACCCCCCTCCCCTCCTTAGAACTCTATGTTCTTTTTACTAAGAAAGACAACTGTCCCAAACCCCCCTGATAACAGAAACCATGATTCTTCATTATTACTGGCTGTACCAATCCAAACCCCATACTGCTTTGTTCAGACCAATTTCCTGCTTTTTTCCAAAGGACAAGATCTGCCTGGTTAAGAGCTCTGCATATTTTGCACATACCTTAACAGCTGCGTTTGAGAGGCTTGGGCTTATGGGGGAGCGCAGGTTGGCTTTGGGCTGCTGCAGGCCTATTGGGTCAAGCTTGGTGGTTGCCAGGCTTGATCCAACATCAGCAGGCATGCCATAGTTTAGATCGAATCTGGGGTGTGGATAGCAGCTGTCATGCTTAGGATGGAGGAAGGAAGGACTGAACCATTCACTGGGTTATGCAGGCTGCTAACCAGGAGTTTCTTTTCAGTGCTTGTCACAAAATCAGCACATTTATTCATGTGCTGCCTATTTGTTCAAGAATTCCTTTAATACCTCTCAGCCAAGCATTTCTACTTTTCAAATCCCCTTTAAGAAAGTGTATTCTTGTCTCTTTTGGAGATAAGTGTGTGCATATGCAATGCATCCCAGAGTTTCTAAAAAAAAAACCCAAACAAAGCAGCATATTATTTTGTAACATATATTAAATTTTCCATATAAAAGGTAAATAAACTTTCTCATGTTTTTTACTGAACTGAACACTTCTATGTAAAAGGAGAAGCTTTGGGGAGACACCAATATTTGTGGTGAGGTAACAAACTGACAGATCTTTTCCCCTTTGTTGGGTTTGACATGGTCCTTGCCTTTTCACTTTGTGAGCATCCCTCCTCAAGACTGTTGTGCCTACTCAAATTGACAGAGAAATTCAAAACAAGACCAAAGCAGCAGCACAACTGCTACGGAGCTTCTGGATGACGGATGCTGTCAAATGCCTGTTTTGTCTCAAAGATTACAAAGATTTGGGGTGGGCGTGTGGGTGGAGGGAGCAGTTCAGAAAAGTTCAGGCAATGCTGAGCACAACCCATAGGTTTAATCTTTGTTTTCTGATTTTCATTGCTCATTTCTAAAACAGACTTTGCATTTAATTTCATAAAGGGTTCAGTTTGACTAATACGGATAACTTTTGATTATGATTTTGCAAGAATAGAGTGAAGGCTCATACAACGAAAATCCGCTGCATAAACATCCTGCTCAAGGAAGGAAGGTTTGCCCTTACTCCATCTACAGGGTCTGTAAGTACAAAAAAACTTGTTCTCTTCAAAGATTTAAATTCCCAGGCTTTAGGATTGCCATTGTACAACTGTTGTTTATAGCTTTTACATGAACATACGGTGAGAATCTTGACCAAAATGGTTCTTCAACGAGCACATCTTAGCATGTATAAAATGTTTTGAACAAAAGGAGTTCCTGTAGGACTCCATTTACATGATGATCCATGTTGCTGCTTTTCACTAATGAAAACAAAACTGATCTGAAATTTGCATGAGTGTGGTGTCTTGGGATAACAGTCTCATGAAATCAAAATGATGCAGGCTGTCTCTGATTTTGCTAAGATAATTTAGAATTTGGGAGGAAGAATCTCATGGAAAATTAACTATAAAAGCAGTCAGAGTTCCTGAAATTTTAAGAACTCCTACTTTTCCTTGGAGATGTTTTCTGAGTCAAAGATCTTCACTTCTCCTTATCATCAATGAAGAGTGGTGGTTCAAGAAGCTGTAAACAGACAGCCCAGATTAAAATAAGCCTGGAGGAATCTTGATGTTGTCTCTCAAGTAATATAGCTTTCACAAGGAGAGCTTTTTTTCCAGATCAGCATGTCTATAAACCAAAATGGAGCTGATCTATAGATCTGCAAATCAGATGCTGCTGGAAAGATAGGAGACATCTCGCAGGTCTTTCGCTTACATGTAGTTTGCATGCTAGATACCTACCATTAGTTTTTTCCAGCAGAAAAAGCTTTCTGCCTACTGAACTGATTTAACTCTAAGCCCCACTGGTGGAACAGCAAATATATTTAAGGGAGAAATGGTAATCATGCAGTAGTTCCAACAACCATGTCCAGACAAAAAAAGAAAAAAAGAAAAAAAAGAGCAGCCCTATGGTAGAAAAAAGTAGTGTGATGAATCACTCCTTTGTTCCAACTGTCCCCTTAATACAAAGCAGAATGCAAGTGTTCGAGCAAAAATGCTTAAATTGTTGCATTCTTAGCAATGCTTTCTCTTTTCACTTTAAGCCATCTATAGTCCTTTGTAGCCATATACAGTATGCCACAGAGTAATTTGGAAAAAGTTTCATCTATCAAGTTTAACAACTTTCTGGTGTAACTTCAGAGGGGTTTATTGCTTATTCATGTGGAAGTGAGTACACCCAACTTGTTTTGCCTGGTTTTGCTACTTTTGCTGGTTTGAAAGGCTGTTCTGGTAGCTGCAAATGGCTTCTCAGGTGACATTTGCTGACATTCAGTGGTGTATATTTATCAGTATTCTTCACCTCACCTCTATGCGTGTAATCTATTTTATTTTGTTCTTCTTAGCAACCTCCTTTTCACTGTCCATGCCCTGAAAATGATAAATGGCAAAGTGGCATATTTCCCTAGCCGCACTGAAATGTCACTGTGAAAAATCTTTAATGGACTAAGTGTAGCTTTTCAGGTTATAACTTGTCAAGTTACTGAGAAATTCTAGAGCTTCTCCTTAATCCACCATTCTTTGGAACCACACCACTGCGGGCAGAGACTAATTACAAGTTACACCAGTCAGAGCAGGGCAAAACCAAACGAAGCAGAAACCATTTGATCAAGGCTGATTTTATACGTGCTTTGTGTGCTTGCGCCGTGTTACCTCATTTCCTCTGTTTAGGCTAAGACTGAATGCTTACGTATGAATGTGCATGTATGCCTGAGATCCATGTCGGTTTAAAGGCTATGCTTATCACTCTAGCACTGAATGTATTTGTACCACTCCTACACCTGGGGGTGCCAAGAGAAACCCTCCATGCTGGCCAAAATAATAACACAGGTTAGGAAAGAGTCTCCAGTGTTACCTGTGATTAAAATGGATGCTAACTGAAAATGGGTGGGTGAGATGAAATGGTGTTTCGACCCTCTTTCAGATCAGGTACCAGAACAGGGTAAGACTGACTGGCTTAGACTTTAAGGCAGCCTCAGAAATGCCACATGCTTGCCCTGGATTTATCCCAGTTTCTGTTCTTCTTTTTAAGTAGTCCCCAATCATATTTTTAGATAAGGTGCTCAAGCCCACAAAATGTATGTGTAAGAGAAAACAGGGTTTGAGAACATTGACCCCAAACCTGGCTGCAGATGGTACTTTGGAGTCACTTTCCCTTAGTTTCCCGTTTCTTTGCAATGAACATTTAGAAGCATAATCTTAGCTCCTTGCAACTAGAGAGCTCTTTTCTATGATCCTAAATCGTCCTCAGATCTTCCCTCATTTAGGAGCTGGGGAGTGCAAAAGGAATGAAGAGCTAACGCCAACAAGAATATGTGTTTTGCAGCGAATGGTGAACAGTGCTTTTTATCTCACAGCGTGCAAAGTTTTTGATGCTGAGGGACAGCAGCACTGCTAGAGGCCTTCCTATGAAGTAGGAAGTAGCTGAAAGTTTTTTTTTTGTGATTTTTCTGCTACTTGCACGTAAGTGGTATTTTCTTTATCAGTGAGAACAAGAGGTCATAAATCTTGAAGTGCCATGCAACATAACATACTCATTTGACTTCTTACCAAGAGGCAGGGTGCAAGTGCTTAAGGGTAGAATTTGCTTTCCTGTTCTCCCATTCTCTAGACTGACTTCCACCTCATTACAAACGTGCTGTTACAAGGTCTGTGCACTCTTGTAACCATACCAGTTTCACAGGGCCAACATTTGAGCCTCAGGATTTAAGTATTCAGATACTCCCTAATGACTTTCTGGGAAGACGCAACTTTAAATTGCTATGCCTACAAAATATACCCATTGGAGAAAACCCTCTTTTATGACTAACCTTAAAATCATCTCAATCTTAGGAAAAAAGTGTGTTGTGAGTTCATCAGCTTTCTCAGTAATCATTTTTAATGTCTATTCAGCGCGCAAACATATATCACACAGTATTTTCAATTGGAGCATAGTTCAGATCTCACTTTGTTTCCAAGGGAAAGTTACAGGGAAAAGAAACATCCTCTACTAGAGTAGCTGATAGCAGTAATGGGAAGAAGGTTTCTGTATATTGAAGAGGACTTGCACCTGCAAAATTTCCTCATCCCAGTTAAAACTGTTGGTCTAAGAAAATACTGCCTCTTCCTGCAGTTGTTCTCTTACCCATAGACTATACTACTACAACAGCAGTGGTGTCTCTGTTCCGTAGGTGTGAGCAAAACAACACCTTATAATGCTTTGGACATGAATTCTTATTGTGCCTTCAGGCCTCTTTACTGCTATTTATCTGCAGTTGGGGGTCCCCTGGAAGTCTGTAGAAGCTTTGTGCTTGGACCTACAGCTTCATAGGCTTTCCCTTAGTACTGTCCCTGGAGGACAAGCAAAGGCTTTTCTCCAGTTCTCTCCACAGCCTTTGGAAGTTTACCCTGAGTTAAATTTACTAGGTTTACTACCTCAGGGTGAAAGCCAGGTGAGTATGTTGTGCTACCACTACACATAAGCATTTGAGGAGCGCTAAAGATCCTTGGGGTCTTCTATTGCTTTCAAGACACTGTCTCCCAGCTAAGAGGAGTGTAAATTCAGCTGCTGATGACGGTCAGAACATGAATCTTGGAGTTTAGCTTGTAACGTCCTGGCACTGCAGCAGAAGCCTCAAGAAAGGTAGCTGTCGGCTCCACAGGCACAAGGCCAGCTCAACCTGCACTTGGCTTTTCTTCAGAGACAGTTGCTGGAAGGTTTCTGGGTCTGAGGAAGCAAATCAGCATTGAGCCTTTGTGCAGGAGTTTCCAGACTGGCACCTGTTGTGTAGTATAGCATTGCAAGGGTTTCACAGCCATTTATTTAGTTTGAGTGTTTAGTTTGAGTGCCTTTCAGGTGCAACTGTCTTCTGAGTGCCCAAATGCCACAGGGGAGGGTTTGGCCTTGTGAAAAGGCAGGGGAAAAAGTGGAAATACAGCAGCTCTAAAAGCTTATATATAAGATACACTGCTGCTTGTGTCCTGTTTCCCATTGAGGACATAATTTATCCTAGTGCTTGACATACCTGAAGATACAACCCCTGCTCTTTGCCAGCATCAAAAAGGAAGACATACTCAAAGATGGACAGCCCAAGTTGCATGCCGAGATTATCAACTGCTTCAGATTAGGCACATCTAATATCACTGGGACCAAGCTGAATAGTGTATTATTATCCTTTTTATAACCCTTTTGACCCTTGCATGTGTATACAGTAGTTGGCTTGAAAAACAAACCACTGAAATAAAAACAGCATACATTTTTCCTGCTGAAGTGCTCTACCTGATAATAATATTCAAGTACTTCTTTCCGAAAGATATTTTTGAAAGGGTCAAAATTATGGTAAGGAAGGAAAGATTCAATCTGACCTCTTCAAGAGCACTTGGCTTGTGCTAATTTTGCTCCATTTCTGTGGGAACAGAGCTAGGGCATCACCATAGTCCAGAGAAATGTCACACATCAGCATGGGTAGGTTTCCTGGTGAATATTTGGGGGAGTTGCAGCCCCTTCCACCTCACTAGATTGCAGGCTAAATTGTGGCCAGGTCTCTGCTCTGCTCCGTGCACATGTTGTAGGTGAAATCGTCTCTATGTAAATCCCTTCGCAGATCTGGGCCTGAGTGTTTGTGAAAATCCCACCCACATAGGACACCTGTAGGTCAAATGCAAAAATTGCATAAGCGATTAACTAAAGTTAGAGTTTATAAAAAGTAACCCACAAGAAAGGCACACAGGTTAGTGCTGCTCCAGGGCATCCTTAGATCACACTTCAGCAAGTTATAAAGTTATCTTTGGAGAGCAATCATACCAAGTTGTCAGCCCTAGAAGGATAGATTTACGAGTCTCTGACATGTTAGTTGTCATCTTTGCCACTTCATTGCGGCCAGGATGTTTCAGCAGGAGGTAACCACCACTATTCCCCTATCTGAAAATCCTCGGAACTTGCCTCTTCTGTCAACATTTCTTACGCTGGGTACAACCCCATCATGGGGCTCCATCTTGGCATTCAATTACTTGTTTGCTTAACTCTCACTCACAGGTCAGTGCTTGCTTGTCTCAAATTTTTCTCTTTTTAATCCTAGTTTATGTAGCAGGAGGTTCACAGGCAAATGTTTTGCACATGAAGGACACCAGAGTTTTTGTTTTTACTAGCCATATAATTTAAAAGGATGCAATTATTTTGTTTCCAATGAAGTAATAGAATCATAGAATCATAGAATGGCAAGGGTTGGAAGGGATCCCAAGGATCATAAAGCTCCAACCCCCCTACCACAGGCAGGGCCACCAACCTCAGGCCTGGCTCTACACAAGGTTGCCCAGGGCCCCATCCAACCTGGCCTTGAACACTTCCAGGGATGGGGCATCCACCACCTCTCTGGGCATCCTGTTCCAGCACCTCACCACTCTTTCCGTAAAAAACTTCCCCCTAATATCCAATCTAAACCTTCCCTCCTTCAGCTTTAAACCATTCCCCCTTGTCCTGCCATTATCTGCCCTTTTAAAAAGTTGATTCCTCTCCTGTTTGTATGGTCCCTTCAGGTACTGGAAGACTGCAATGAGGTCCCTCCGCAGCCTTCTCTTCTCCAGGCTGAACAAGCCCAGCTCCCTCAGCCTCTCCTTGTAGGGCAGGTGCTCCAGCCCTCTAATCATCCTTGTGGCCCTCAATCATCCTTGTGGCCCTCAAATACAGGCTATCATCCTGCACTGGAAAAGGTACTGTCTTCATTGAGAAGGAGCCTAATCCAGTGGGTTGGTTATTAATCTGTAATGTCAATGCAATATTTTTGTTGAGGTGTTTTTCTGGGGTTTGACTCATCTCTCCATATATTCCCCCAGAATACTGTTCTGCAAGTTGGAAAAAACTATTTGTTCTGGACAAGTCTAAAGTGAACAATTAGAGAATGGAAAGTCATGGAGTGAGCTTAAGCAAAATTAGCTCCTTGAGAAAGAGGCCTTAATTTTTCTGCTGGGTGAGTGCAGTGGCAATGCCGGTGCCAGGCAGCAGACTGTGTCCTGATTTTGGTTACACTGGAGCCTGAACTCTCACCCCAGGTTCACAGCTCTGTGCACAGAACTGGTGTTCTGTATGCAGAGTCCAGAGAGAGAACAGTGTGTGATTCAGTACAGATCTTCAGCCTAAGTGATAGGGTACTCCTGATTGTCTTAACTTTTGTACAAAATGCCCCCCTGGAGACATGTTTACAGAGTTGCCATTTCAGCAAATGATATTTTGCATGTTCTCTGGAGATGCCACATAGGTAGTGCAGTCATTCTCGGCTGCAGAGTGACTATGTGAATTGAATATGACTCAGCTGCTCGCTGGGATGGAAACTGGCGATTTTATACTGGTAGTAAGTAAGAGAAGCTGAAGTAGGGCGAGAAAATACACCTTCCCTTCAGCACTGACATTTTGGTGTTGCTGCAGGGTTCTACGCAGTCTGCAGTTTCTGTTGGTCTATGGTGGAGACCTGCTTCATAACAACAAGTCTTTTGTTAGAAAAACAAACCGTCTTTGAAGTGTTTCTCTCTTCAGTGTGTTCCACCAGAATGCTCAGAAGCCACTAAGGAAATGTTCTAAAAGCTGTAGTGGTGTATCCTTTGGAAGTTCCCAGTTATTTCCTTTCTCTCATTATGGAATACCAAAACTTAGTAAAGCCCCATACCCCTTCCCCCTAATTCCATGCTTTAATTTCCTGTTGTCTCATCTGGGCTTTGTAACTATTCCCTTGGCTTTACTAATGTGAGTATTTCCTTTGCCTGCACCTGCCTACTGCCATCTCCTTCCTCATGCTGGAGACAGCTTGTTCTTACTAATCACCAGGGGGGGCTTTCTATTTCTCATTGGAATTATTTTTGGAAAGAACCTCTCTTCCTTTTCATCATTAACTCTCCTCAAATACTTGGCCACGCTTTATTTTGAAGTTGTCTGTCTTCTCCTTCAGACTGTAAGTATTTTACATGTTAAAATATGTCTGATCTCACTGCTAACAGTTTGCAGGGTTCAGAGTAGGACCAAGTGAGGCTGAGTAAACCCACCCATGAAACTTGATGCTGCAGCACTTTCCTCTAGCAAATCCACATGCTTTTTGAAGTGTTTTTAACATAAACTAGCAACAAACACAACAATGACAAGAGAGATGTACAGCATGTGATCTCTCCTAGCATACTCAGGTTCAAATTCCTGACCCGCTGTCTCTAACTACAGATGACTGTGCCAATTCACCCACAGCCTGATACTATCCTAGAGCAAGGTGCACTTTGCAGCTCCTGCTAGAGATGATCTACTTCCTCTAACAGTGTATTCTTCAGAGTCATTATCTGAATTTGCATCCTCACATACTGGGTGAGCATCCCCACAACTGCGCTGCAGAACCACACTGAAACCGAGACGCGTTTTCTAATGAAAATTCATTTAGTTGAAAAAATCCCAATCAGCTCTAATTTGGAAGCCCCAGCTGAGCTCCCACTGTGAGACACGTATCGTAGGAGACAGATCTTGCTGTGAAGGGCTGACGGGTTGGAGAGATGAACGCTGGAAAGAAAAGCACAAGAGAAAGGTGAAATGGCTTCCTCAGAATCACGCAATGGGTCAGTGGCAGTTTTAGGTCTTCCTAGTGCCAACCACAGCCCGTGGTACCTCTTACATCCCCAGCTTACAGTCAGGCTGTTTTCCCCCGGCCATCTTTTCATTAACTAGATTATTCTTGCATTTAGATTAATGCATGGGTGCACAAGTTCAGCGGTTTTGAACCTTACTGCTTACGAGGCATCATGTACATACATGGCCCCATCAAAAACTTTGAGGTAACAGATATCAAGAATGTCACAGTAAGATGCTAAAAAGGCAGACCCTGGTGCACCAGAGCAGGCAAGGGGACAAGAAAAATCGAGTATTGCAAACTAAAGTGTGTCAGTTGCTCTGAGCAAGGTAAGAAATATCATTCATGTTTCACAGTTCAGAAAATCTGGCATAAATTGATGCATCTGAGCCTGTACAGGTTGTTAAGCCGATGCCATGGTTAGAATCTGATGTTTTGCTTAAAATTAAGCTTTTCCCTTCAGAATCTTCCCCATGTCCCTAAGACTTTGAGAATTTTTATTGTAGAAGTGTGGCTTTTTTTTTTTTTTCTTCTGGTCTTACACTGATGACTAGGAACAGATTAGAGCCAACTTGTTGTATTTTATAAATAGCATAACAGTGTATTTTGTATATTTTTCCCAAGAGCTTTCTGAAACTAAAATTTCTCTTTGAGGACAGCTGGTCCATGCCCCTGAGGAAAAAGATGCTTATGGCAAGGCTGAGGTTAATGATTTTAATTTACAGTTTTTGTGGGAATATAATTTTGCGTCTGCAGAAATGTCTTTCTATTGTTTTAAAAAAGCAAAGATACTTAAATAAGGCTTTACATTTTATTACCCCAAAACACATTTAATTTTGTTTGACTAGATCATGTCAGTATGTTAATAAAATAATTGTTATTCCAAACATGCTTGGTGAACTTGAATAGCAAAGTGAAGTTTATATATTTAATCAAATCTATTCAGTAATTCTAGTGGAAGATGCAGAAGTGTTTTCCATCAATATTTCCTTGACTTTTGAAATTAATATACGTTGCCCAAGTTCTCATTCTTGTGGTTTCATTTTTATCCATATCCAAGCAATTGGATCTTGTTGTATGAATGTTTACAAAGGTTGAAAAAGGAAAAAAAGAGAACCCAAACCCACAAAGCAGCCTGGTCAACTCCTCTTCTTGCTGGATGAAATTATCATATGGCATATATATCTAATCAGATATATATATCTGATCAAGGGGAGGAAAAGACTTGCAGGTTTTCAAGCCACAAGTTGTAAGGTGTGTCATAAGACCAGCTGTAATTTCCAGAACCTTCTAGTATTTTTTCAAGGCTATTTGGATGTATTATACAAAGGCTGCCATGTCTCATTTTTACCTGCAAGGCTCTTGGCTGCTGTTAACCCAGTTGCCTCTCTGGGTCACATTCTGGGAAGATTCCCAAAGGGAGTTTGCAGAACATGGTTTGCAATATTTCTATACATTTGTCACTAAATCCTGTACATTTTTGTTAAGCAACTTTCTCCAGTACTGCTTAGGGACCTGACCAGGACAGAAGACTTGAGGATGGGCTCTTAGTGGGTAGGATGGCTGGTAGAGAAGACATGAAGGTGGTGCCCCAGAGTTTAAGTGCAGTGTGTTTGCAGTTTGTATCATGAGTGATCCTGAACACTTCCACCCCTTGGAAGACTTTCTGTCCTCAGGGAAGGCGAATAAATGTGGAATCCAAGAGGGATGCTTGAAGGATTTCTCCAGGAAGAAATGAAGTGAATGTGTAGTGTATACTCCTATTTATTGGCTGACATTTCTTAAAGCTTTTGCTAAGTAGCATGATTTATTATAGCTAATAATAGAAAAACAAGTAGAAATGAAAACATAATGTCACCCAAGAGTCACAGTGTTGTTATGTATTTCCTCAGATTATCTTAGTTGGAAATCTCATTTGAGATAAGATGTTCTTCTTTTCAGTGGTGTGGCTCCTGGTGGGTTATTACAGAGAAAGGGATATGATAATTTTGCTGTTTACAAACCTCCATCGTAAAATAGAATCCACTTGCACCATATTTAAAAATGTGGTACAACTGCTGATGGAAGAGTGTTACTCTTCCTATGAGATAATAAGCATCAAATAAGAATTTAATATGGAAATCCACTTTTCCCAGTATATATATTTTCAACTTCTAAAGTTTTTTTGGGTAGCTTCTCTGTTCTGAAAACTCCACAGGCAAATTTACATGGGATTTTTTTTTTTTCCAGGGGAAGGAGGCAGATGAACAAAACCTGTTCCTTCAACCAAGCAGCAAAACAACAGTATAGAGCCAGAGCTGGTAGTCCTTGTGCTGTAATCCCACATCAATTCAAACAAGACCAAGCACATGTGAATACTAAAGTCACTCTAGGGTAGCTGAGAGTAGAATTGGGCCTTTTTTTTTTTAAACCCTTTGGAGTCCAAACTGGGAAGTGTGTGTGTGTAAGTATGAGGATTTAACCTTTCAACTTTTCACTGACCTTTGAATAGTACTTTGGATTACATATCTGCCCTTGTTAAACTGAAGCCAGTTGCAAATATAACTGGCATTCCTGGTTTTTTGTTTTTTATGTATGCCTCACATACATTATGGATCAGGTTAACAGTTCAAAAGTTTGGCTCCTGTTCATTATGTCTTTGTCACCTTTTTAAGTGGTGTACATCCTTGCAAACAAAGTCTTACAGTTAGCAAAAGCACAAGCAATGCTTCGTGTAAAAGCGCGTTCCGTAGGTGTTGGCCAGATGTAGATCTGTAGAGCTGGCACCTCTTGGAGGTGCAAACCCAGGCATTGATCAAGACACTGAATTTTGCAGAAATCCTGTATTAATGTAGAGCTCTATGAGCACCAGCTATTTTAATACTACTTTCCAGTATAGGTGAACAAAAAATCTTCTGCCAACACCTAATCATACTGATATTTTTTTCTTCCTCAACTTTTCTTTCACACTATTTACATCACTGCTTTGCATGCACTTTTTCCTCACATACCCTTCCCATATGTACCTTTACTTTGGTCTGTTAGGTCCAAACTATGGGTGCAAAGAATATGAAGTGAACCATCAATTTCTCTTGGACAACAGTTCACCGCTCTCATGCTCAAAAGAGTTTAATTAATGCTAGAAACATCTACTGCTTGGTATAGCTAAAATAGTCTAAAATTGATGATTGGCATGTCCCCTTTTAGTTCTCACAATGATTGCAAAGTCTTGCCATTCACATGGAAATTTTTCTTCTAAGTACATCTATCCTTAGTGGAAAAATGTCATGGGCAGAGCACAAATTTATGAGAGGATGTGTATGTTTAAGAGCTAACTGCTATATGATAATCTATGTTTGCAATTCGGATCAAGAGTTTTCCTGTTGGAACATTACAGCAACGCAGAGACACTCATGCACCGCCCCAAACATTCAAGCTACTCTTCAGGGATAGAAATATTTGGCTTAGAAATAGCCAAAATTGCAAAAAACATTTTTTTTGCAGTGAAATAAGAAATTCTGAAAATTACAGACACAACCTAGAGCACCAGAAGCACCAGAAGCGCCAGATGTCTGAGTGTGAGAAATGCCATTGTAGCTTTAGAAAACTCTATGTCTGGGATTCATTTCTCTGCATAGTTTTACCAAGACCTGACGCTGACAATGTCTTTATGACATTGATTCTCACAGGCTTTTAAAGCAATAGAGAGTTCGTAAGCAGAGAGCAGGCGCTCAGAGAGAGGTCTTGTGATGTAGCTGGTGAAAAGCAGCTGTATTTTATGCTGGATATTTATTTATTGAACAATTTGGAAAGCACTATGCATTTTAAAAAAATCTCCTCATCTCTTGCTGCTATATTTTGGAGAGTGACAAAATGTCTGGAGGGTGGTCAGGCCTGTAAAAATTGTCAGTTGTTAAGACAGGGTATTCAGTAAAAAAATGAATAATTGTGCTGAAGTCCTTTACTGAATATTCCTGTGGCACTGCTTTGGTTAAGTATCAAGAACACAAGCATTTAACAATATTACTTTAAATTCAAAATGTCCTGAAAGGACTGAGATTGAATTTGCAAATGTAATCAAGAATAAAAGATGTGCCTTGGATTACATGTCACTTTTTGGGATGTTTTGACATAAGACATTTAGAAAATACTTCCCTGTGACTGAAATGATTAAAATAGATTTCAGTTATCTATGACTCAAAACAGAACCAGTCCAGTTCTTGGTTAATTTGTTCTCTGCATCACAGTAAGCACCAGCTGACATGCTCACTTGTATATCAGTGTGGAGGCCAACTGCTTAAGGCTAAAGTGCTATTGTGTTACTTGTGCAAGTAATCCTGTTAGCAGCAAGAGAACATAGGCATGGATAAACTGTAGAATGGTCAGAAGTGAGAAAATAACTCAACTTCCTTCTCATTTCTAAAAACTGTGCGGCTGTTTTAGACAGACCTTTCATGTGATGGTATTAACATCTTCAAAGCCTCCATCTTTTTACCACCCAGATCACACCAGCTTTTCAATATGTAATTAGATAGTCAAACTCAGAAAAATACTGGGTACATACTCCAATCCATTTGATAATCTGCCCTCTTTGTTTCCAAAATACCAGTATCAAAACAACAAATACATAGGTTTGTAAGTTACTTTTCTCTGTATCTAGGACCAAACCCTAGTTATTCAAGAAACTCAGTATACATTAGGACCACAGATCACTGTTCCCAAAAAGCAGCCATGTCCATAATGGAAAATACACAAAAGAAATTCAGTATTAAAACTAATTTAATTAATTTTTAAAAGATAAATACATCTCTTCCCTATTAAATGCTAGTATTAAATGTAGTGTTAAAATAAAAATGTTGGTTTTAATCCAGGTAGACAAATCCCACCACTGACTTACACTCAAATTGTCTGACTTGCAGATACCTGAGAATGGCATTCTTTGGCCACATTGAAGTGCCACACTTAAACTTATCCAAGAGGGCAGGTAGGGCTGCCTGTTAAGATTAACTTTCTCAAAACAGCATGGTTAGTTCACTGGTCAAATCACATGCGTGTCCATGTAGGCCAGGCAAATGCCAGAACTGAAAAATATTATTACCTTCTGCAATGCACCTGTTAGTGGGCGATGGGAGGATTGCAAAGAGAGTGAGGGACAGTGATGGAGCATGCATCAAAGACATGTTGTTTCATGCTCTGTGAGAAATTTGATGTAACAGGAATGGGACAGAGAGAAGGAATTTGGTGGCTGTAATTATGAAATTCAGAATCTGATTATATAGCCTGATGATGACATGGACCTCTGTTGTCAGTTGGCAGTGATTATGTATTCACCCTCTTAATTAATAATTATAGATGGGTTAATATTACATGGAGTTACACCTCATCTGAAAACAAAATAAGTACTGACATGTCAGGGACTCAGCTAAAAAACTATTTTGATTTCTCTCTCCTTAGTGCTGGAGAGTGCTGGAGTACTGTTGATCCGTTGCCTTTTTAGCTTCATCAGATGAAACAGGAAGATGGCTGAAGGCAGGTTCCCCTTCCCACAGCATCCTGGGACTGGTACCATCTGCACAAGATGACTGACAACAGGTAAGAAATACACTAAGGCAACCCCAGCACCAGCTAACCATTACCTACCTCTCTTGCTTAAACCCTTCGACTTTCTGTGGATTATTCCCATGTTCACTAGGGTACAGAGAGCAACAGCAGACCCACTCCTTAGGTCATTGGTTACTACATGCATGGGATCCATGTATTTGAAAGCCTCATGTGGTAAAAGAAATCAGAGCCCAAAACATGCATACCCCAGGGAAAGTACACTGACACTGTGCAGGTGGGTACACTGGGATGAAGAGCATCATCACCAATTTGATCAGAAGGCAACACTTTTCAGTACTTTTATGTCAAAACTGATCTGAGAAGTGTGGTATGTGTATAGCATTTTGGAGGCAGCCCCTTGCGTGAGGCAGACATTTCCCCGTCCTCTGCAGAGGTCATGGCAGGAGGGAGGCGTGAGGAAGGAAGCAGGCAAGAAAGAGAACTGCCCTACCCTGGCAAGCAGGTGGTCTCGATCTGCACCACAGCAAGTACTCCAGGAAGTTGGAGCATTAACCTTCTTAAGCCACTGGTGCATCTACACCTTTATGTCCACTTCTACAGATGAACAACATAAGATTTGCTGTTCAAAAGAGAGGAACCAGTAATGCTGAAGGTCCAAAACCAGTTCCTGCCATGTCCTATGTTTCTTTCTAAAAGAATTTAAAAAGAGAAAGCAAGCCAAAGTCCCACAGTTTAACACTGCTGTAAGACTTGACTTCATCCACTTAGAAACATTAAAACCCAGGTATGTTCCTGAAAAATGGTTTCAGGAGAGAGCATTCAGCACGTAAAAAGCTACGCAAGTAAGCTTCAAACATGAAAGTACCAGATCTTAAACCTTGGAATTTAAAACTGCAGAGTGCACAGAAATAAAACCCTTACGGAGATGCTAAAATGTCTAATTCATTATTATTTCAAAAAAAGATTAAAAAATAATTTCTTAACATTAAAGTGCAATCAAGCACTGAAGAAATTATTTAAACTTTCCATAGGAAAAAAGCTCACTCTAAAATGCTGCAAGGGTATTGATGGCTATTAAATATTTACTTTTCTCTCTAGCTCACACTAGAAAGAGTAATTTGTATTTGGCAGAAACTGGCTGCAATTACATTAGTCAATCCAAAAGCCCAACTTGCTCATACAAAATGCAAACAAATTAGTTAAAATGGTCTAATTAGCAGACTGTAAAAATGCAAAGCAAGGCTGGCATAAAAATGTGTGCTAGACAAGTATAGTTTTACAAAATAAACAGAAAGGCAAATATGAAATAGTATAATAAATCGTAACTAAAGGGCCATAATGTAAACCCAAATATTTAGGGATTGCCTACTTTAAGGAAAAGTTTCTATGGACTCCTAAATATTTTCTTGCAACCCACATTCAGTCATGAATATATGATTAATACCATAGCTGAAGTTCTACTGGGATTTCAGTTCAGCACTGTGGAGCTGTGTGAGGTCAGGTTATATGTATGTTTTGTGTGGGTATATACACAAACACAGCTCCTAGTCAAGTTGATCAGAGTGCAAAGTAGCTTTGGAGCATGCAAAGAATATAGGATGTGGCCTATGGAAGGAAGGTCAAGCCATTTCTTTACATGCTGCGTATTTGTTTTTGTTTCCACAATTAAGATAAATAACTGGAAGCATACGGAAATGTGGAAACAGTTAAGGTAAAAGATAATATACCTTTGTTCTCAGGGGAAGTATAAACTATGGGCATTGTCTGTAAGGACTCAGCTTACTGGTTAAAAAGAATCATTACAATAACTGTATTATTGTTGTCATTGATACATTAGTCCAAAAAAAGGTTTTAGCATCTCTTGCTTCATAACATTGCTGCAATTTCTTAATCTGTGGGTTTTTAATTCCCTAGTTTATATACTACAGATATAATAGTCCATTATGATTCTCAAGACATGATATAAAAGAAGCTATTGTGAGGTGATCTGAATTTGTCTCCATATCCTTCTCACCTCACCACATGTTCTTCTGTCCTTCAAAATGTCTAGCTGTCTGGAGCCAGGTTCTTTCTTCTTGCCACCTGACAGATGGCAGAAGGTGGGTGGCTTTGGCAAAATTAATTAGAAACGCATTGAAGAAACAATAACCATGAACACCCTCTGGCAAAAATATGATGCTATCTGGCACAAAGAACCTTTGTGCGAAAGCATTGCAACAGCAGAAATGCCCTGACTGCTCTGAAGAAGAGGTCACCCAGTAGAAAACAGTCCTTGGCAAAAGGAGAGCAGCGTGGCCATGGGGCGTGGTCATCGCTGCCATCGCCACTTCTAGCATGTCACAGCTGACTCATTCGGTTATTTTCACTGAAATAGTTGACTGAGGCACCTTCACTCCCCCATGCTGCCCCCAGTTTTGCAGATCGCCTCACTGTGCCAAGTATGTTCAGTCCATCACTCTTTCTCACAGAGAGAATTTATTTGGTGGAAGAATATCTCCCTCTACAAAATATCACTGTTCGTTTCAGTGCCATCACATTTATGAATTTAAGAACAAAATCCAGTGGAGAGAGCTGGAAAATATGGATGCTTCACTGTGAAGATGAAAGAACAATGTCCTCTCATCTGTTACTTGACTTAGCACTTGACAGATGGCTTTGAGACTGGTAAAACTAACAAGCCACATGAAAGAAATTATCACTTTCTCACCCATCACCACATATTCCCATCTCATAGAATTTTCCATATACTAGGAATCTTGAAGCCCACAATGCTCCCTTGTGATGACTGGATAAACCAAGGCCTAAGAAGGACAGAAAATGCTCACATCAAAAAAGAGAATTAAGGCTTGAGGTATGAGGAAAGAAGCCCCACTGTGTGGGAAGGTTCCATAATGTGGGAAAGAAGTTCCACAATGGTGTCCCAACATACGTTGCTCCACAGATGTCATCAGTGACAGATTGGAGCGAGGATGGCTGCTCCATCTCTGCTGTGCTCATGTTAATATATCTAAATACTGTGGTCGCTCCCTCTTAGCAGGAGTTATGGGACCAAAGAACAAGATTCAACACAGCTCTCCAGGCTAGTGACTGCAATGCTTGGTGTCCCGTGTTTTGCCGGTGTTGCCCTATAGGCATCTGCAGCAAGCCTGGGTGGGTTAACCAGCTTCCTACTTGGCACACTGGTTGTTCACTCTTCTCTATGTGTGCTGGCAGCTCTGCTATCCCCTAGATGCCAAATATTAGGAAAGGCATAGATAGTCGAACCTTTGGAGTTTTCCTCCTAGAGCTATTCACACCTTGCATGCAATTCACCAGTCAGGCAGATCAGGTGGGAGGAGTATGATTCAGTCTGTTGCACCTCAACCCATTTGGGCAGATTTCCCCATCTTATTGTGAAGTTAAGATCACAGGGTTTAATAGCACAAGAGGAAAGGCAATGTATCCCCTGCCACCTAACTCTGCTGGCAATAGCAGTGCAGTGTCCATCCATAAACCAGCCACATACATAAGTCAGCTTGAGTCCAACTGTACTTGCTCCAGTGAGAGACTTCCACTACGTTCAGTGACTTTGGCTTATGCATAGATTGCATCTGTTTGCTTCCTTTTTTTAGTGAAAAAGGATGGATAGGTTAAGGAGAGAAAGAACATAACATATTCTTGCTTTTGTAAGTCTGCTAAAATAGTTGTGAGTTAAAGGGCTGATGCCCTGTGGGAAAGCTGAAAAGGAGAAGATGTTGGATGGAAAAGTGGATGGATGAGAAAGTGGACATGACACAGAGTGGGAAAGTGATAGAAACAGAAAACAGAAGCAAAAAACACATAAGAACTATATAGAAAAATAAGATGGAACTAAAAGGAAATTGGCAAGGGAGACTCTGTATTTCATTGCCTGAAACAATGTTTGTTGCTGAAATATGACATTACAAATCAGGCTATATTTCATAGATAAACACACTGGGAAAAGCACAAGGAAAACAAAGAAGGAAGAAAGAATTTTTTTCTCAAAGAAAGGTCATTTTTCTCAAAGAAAGAAGGTTACTGCTGGAGACCCAAAGGAATCTGGGCAGAGATCTATATTAACACAGAATCACTCAAGACAGAAAAACTAAAACTTATGTGAAGAATTAAAAAAAAAACAACAACAAACTCTCATAATACTGAGTGGGCAATAAAACAAAAATACATCTACATGGCGATGAGCACAAAATTAGCTATTTCATCTCAGAAAACACATCTTGGAGAGCCTGATAAAGATGCCAGCCCAGTGCTCAGCAGCAGGGGAAAAAAAATTAATAATTATTAGGAAAATACCAGAGAACAAACCAGAAACTATTCTGCTGCTACATAGCCTGTGGTGTACAGTCACCTTGCCTCAAAAACAATGTATATAAATCTAGAAAAATACACTGGAAGATGGAAAGAACAGTCAGTTGCATTAAATAGCTTCTGAATGAGGACTATATAAATAGAATAAAACTTCTGTGTGGATAAGAAATGACCGAGAGCTAAACACAGGGTGCTATTTCTTCAGAAGGCACAGAGAAGGTATATATGAAAGATTATGAACTATTTATCACAACGCAGGCACAAATGATATGCAGGAAATTACCAGGGAACAAACCTAATGAAAGAGTATTTTTTCATGGACTGAGTAGCTGAAGTCTGGAACTTGTTGCTACAAGGTGTTGCAAAGGCTTAAAGATAAGTAAACTCAGAAAAGACTCAGTGAAATAATGGAAGGCAGCCCTGCCACAGCTATTGAACCCAGTGTTCAGATGCAGTATCTGGGTGTACAATAGCAGCAAGGGAGGAAACACCATACAGTCCCTTTGTTTTTCTGGAGACAGAATATTGGGAAACTTTTTTGTTTGCTTGTTTGTTTGATCCGATACGAATAGTCTTTCTGATAGTCTGTGGGATACAAACTCAAGGAGGAAGTACAGGGCTTTTATCTTTGCAGGGGATACAGTATCTTTAAGGGATCTGAGCTGGATAGGATGCTGTGGGGGAAAAAGCTTGATACATTTTTTTTCCTGAAGAGAAGGCAGATGCTTTTCCTTCACCTCTGATGTAGCTTGGGGAACCTTCTGTACCAAGCCAGTCTCACATTGCTTCACGTCCTACTTTCACAAGTCCCCTTTCCTTTGTCATTTTCATTAGCATTATGCTACTTAGATGGAAAAAACCCTCCACCAATCAGTGTAAAATTGCACACACACATACACAGGATGTTTAAATAAACTCTTGTTCTCTAAAACACAACAATTTTTCTTTCGCTACTGTGTCGATCAAGCATATCTAGAGTTTGTGAAGTGAGCATAATTTATTCCAGACTCATGCTGGAATAATTTATGTTCTTGAGCCTCTGCAGATGTATAGTCACCAGAGAGCTGTCTGCCTACAGGAGTTTTTACACATATTTCGTCTAAATCAACGCTCCAAATGCAACATTGAAGATGCAGTGAGTTTGTGTGGATTTGTAGCACTCCCTGGAGGACTCTATGTCTAAAAACCAATAAACATTTCACAGTTCTCAGGAAGTGAAGATTTTCATCATTTCTGATGCATGCAATATTGACTGGGTTTCTCATTTAAATTTCAGTATTATTCCACAGGTAATAAGTAATTGGAGAATAACTTCTTGCAAGTGAATAATAAAAGTTAAAATTGTCTATACTAAGCTGCTGCTGTTTATTCACTACAAACCAATGCAGGAAACCAGAATATTCTTTTATAAATAAAATGCATTTTGTATTGATTGAAAACTGCAGCAAGGTCTTGATATTTTATGATTAAAACAAGTAAAAAGAAGACATAAAGAAACATTTGTCCTTTGTGTTTGTACGCCTAGCATGTCATGGGTTCAGATGAAAGCAGTAAATTCCTCATAAAATTCATTGTTACACCCTGTAAGCCTATGTGGAAATTAAAATTCCTAATTCTTACTCCAAAGTCAGTCAATATAAAGGGATGGACGACTGTGGGGTCAAATTCTCAGATTTCTTCCTTAATCAGCTATATGCTGTTTCCAGAATGAAGCAACTACAAAATGTCTCTGAAAGGCTGCTCAGAATCCATCACTGCAAAAACACAACAGCGAACATACGGACAGTGCGTGTGGCTGGTGTTTACAGAGGTCTATGAATAATAAATAATCTAGATAAATAACCATAGTTAGAGCTATGCAAACAAGAGAGCAAATACACCAAGGCCTCCTGCTCATGCACAGATACCAAACACAGCATTTGGGCATGGTTTTGTCTTTGTTTTCTTTGTTTGTTTAAATAGGAAGCAGGGGCCACAGATTTAACCAACCAAAAATTTTAAAGTGAAGTGTAGAGTGTTTTGGAGAAAGATCACAAAGTGGATCAAACCCTGTGTCAGAGACACGGTACTCGCAGTCACCGGGGCAAGCAGGTTGCATCCTGCATTCATACACCGCCAAGCAGACTTCGCCAAGTCACTCCTGCAGCTGGCATAAAGCAGCATCATAGTCCACTAGCACACTGACTTGGGAGGAAAGGAAGTTCAAGAGCAAAACTGGAAAGATCTATGTTGATTTTAATTTTTGTTCATGGAAATTACATTTTTAATTTTATATCAAATCAAATGTGTAGGTAAAAGCCATTCCTTTAAATCAATATTGTTATGGTCAATGCATTAAGAAGGAGAAGACAAGTGTTATGTTCATCATTAGTCTGTGTGATTGATAAAGTTAAGAAAAATTTCACATGAAAAGAAGAAATATAAGGTCAAGTACCTGCTTCCTTTTGCTATCCTGCCCAGCATTATTACTATGCTCTATGCGCACAGACGAGTTGTGACATGCTTATTTCAGTATATGGAAAAGTAAAATGAACTGATTTAATAATTCTTTATTTTATTTCCAAGAATTTCTGTTGTATAAACCACTCAAGTTGGCTTATCCAGTTTATATTTAAACATGATACGATCCTTTTGTATCTTGAGGCTCTTTACGTCCCCACACATATCAATATGCATGCAGTATTAGTCAAACACAAGTAGTTTACTGTAGAGGCAGTAGCACTGTGTCCCCTGCTCTGCAGGGAAGACTGTCCACACAGTGTTTTGCACCTTGGTGCAGAGAAGAAGCTTTAGGGACCTCTCACACACAATCTAGGTGAAGGAAGGCTTTGAAATTGTAAACATTAGGCAACATCCAATTACATAATGTGTAGGATTTATTAATGTGTTTTTCACACCAGGTAATCGAGCACTTAAAGAGTCCTGATGCATTTGTTGATAAATTTGCTGTAATTTTTAATGAGAAGGTACAGTTATGGAAATGCTCATAAGCAATGGTTTCTGCCTCCTTCCAAATGCCACCTCCTTTTTGGTGAACAAAACTCCCTATGGCAGACTGTCCTCTGCATGGCTAGAGACTGGTGTGTCCCACTCAGGGTATGTTTTAAAGGTTAGGTGTTTTTTAACATGAAAGGACACACAGAGGATCCCTGATTTCTGCTGCATGGCACTGAAAGGGGCAAATTACTACCTCAACATTGTGGAGACTGTGCAATGGCACAAGGGTTCCCTGAAACAAAAGGACCCCCTGAAGGTAGGTGGGTTGTTGCCTGCAGACCCCGATAGTATTGGCATGGCAGGTTCCAGTGGAAGAGACTACCACCAGAACCAGAATCACCCCCTCCTTTCCGCCTTTACTTCCAACCTTTTGGTTGTAGCTTTTGGGTTTCATCAAGGGAACATTATGCCCTCACAGAGCTCACCAACCAATCAACCAGCCATGCCCCTGCTCAAAGCTTGCACTGTCAATGGGAACAATCAAACAATCAGTAGGGAGTTTGAGTGAGTCCTGATCAAAGCTAGGTATTTGCTGTAGGAACCGCCTTGTGCCCTGGATAGGATACGTGGGGAAGATGCTCATCTCACAATGCCCACCATAGCTTCTCCTCCCACTTACCACTGGGGAGACTTTCCCCTTTATTTTTTTGTTATTTTTTTCCCCCTTCTTGTCTCCGTCATTGTTGATATGTACCTTCTGGAACCAATGGATTCCAGTGCCCAAAAGGTCATTCTCTTGTTGATATTCATGTCTCTCAACCTAGCCCTACAAACTTTGCCCCTCTTGTTGCCAGCAGCTCTGCTGCTATTGCATCTTTTCCCCAGGCATGCAGCACTAGGGTAGCCTTCAGCAATGAAAGCAACAAAGTTGTTTTCTTTACTTAATACAGTTTTCATAATTACAGGTATAGCTATCCAATGACTTCCCAATAGCCTAACCCTATTGCATGATTAACAACTTGACACAGTATATAGTACATTTTAAGAGCTGAAAAGACATGTTCTGTCATGTAGTTGCAGATCTGGGAGGTCCAGAAATACTTCTTATGATTGCAAATAAGACTTGGAAGGCTAGAGTGAATCACAGCAGTCAATTAAAGTTCTTCCACTTACTCCAAGTAGGACAAAATCCTGTCGATGACTCATCGGGGTGGTTTTTTGTGTGTGTCTTAGAAGTAGTAGAAAATTGATGTGCAATTCATCATATTCTATACAGGCTTTAAAATAAAGAATCTATTTCTTCTTAGACATAGGAACAACATTTTTACAAAAATGACACACAGAAAACACTGTTTTAAGGTATTTGAAACATTATATAGCTCTGGGATTTTGGTCTTTTCCTTTGAAAATTTATATGGCTGAGGATGAAAAGTAAAACCAGATACTCTGAGACCTAACAAACATTGGTCCCAAAAGCTACTAAAGATACTAGATGCTTGGAACAATCACACCCCTTTTGAAGTCAAAGATAATTTTGTAAGCATCTGCCACTGGAGATTGAGAGACTCTATCCTCTGGCTCTCCCCTTCTCCCCCCATGCAGGTTAAGGGGAGGAAGCAGGGTGTTACACATTACTGTCAGTGAGTGACACCAAAAGTATAAATCCACAGGTATATATTTGCTATTCAAGTTAACTCACCAGTTTGGGAGCCAATGATGCAACCTGGAATGTATAATAGAAGTGTGACGCACAAAAGGAATTGTTGGCATCTGTTTATTAGCTTGGCCTGCTCAACTGACTGGATTCAGAGGTACAGAAGGTTAAATCACATGGTGCAGTGCTTTTGCAGACCACTTTATCTATAGCAGATTTTGCACTTGGCTACCTTCTCTCCATTGGCAGAATTCCTGCTTGCCCATAACAAGCCATCTCAGGTATATCAACAAAACCTGAGCCTATATTTAACAGTGAAAGAGAATTTCTGCAACTTTGTTCACATGTCATAAGCCTAGGTGGTACTTTGCACCTGATTTCCCTATTACAGTCTCCAGCTGACTTGTACTCCTTGATATGTTTCAGGAGATACTTGGAAACAAAATCAAGCACCACAATTTCTTGTGCAATCTAAGTTTTCCTTTGTATTTTAGAAGAGGATGCTAGTGAGTGTTCCTTCTGCATAAAGCCCTCATTTTATGTTCTTTACCCCTCTAAACTCTTTCTAGAGTTAATGTATCTGTATGACAATAAGGCTTTTTAATTCTCCAGAGCTATTGGTAACAATGCCAGTACCTCTTGGTGATATCTTTAAATTAAGACAAGACAATTTTTGTGTGACTCTACACGGGCACTTCTTGATACCAGATTCTGTCCAATCTTCGACCCCAAATAATGAATCTGTGTTTGTAATGCACACACACAGACTCTGAATCACAGCTCTCACGAACAGGGAGAAACAGAGAGAAATGAGATGATGGGATTATGCATCCCAAAATGTTTGTGCGGTGGCTGCCAGGGGCCTGTAACTAATCATTTTCAGCACCTCACTTGTGATTCATTTTAAGTGAAAGCTTCCAATCTGGAATTGGAGCTGGAAGTCAATACCAGAAGCCTTAGGCTTTGCTGCCTTCAAAGTAATGTTTAACTCAGTGTTTAGTCCAAATTAAACCTGCACAAAGCATTGTTATGGCCTAGTATGGCTAAATAGCTCTTAGGAATTTAAGATTTTTGTTTTTTAAAATGGTCTTGTTATTGGTACCATAAACTCCAAGCAGCTGTACTCATTGCTGAGATCAAGAATCTACCCTATCCTTCCTCTGCCTCTCTCTTGTGAAATGTTGACCATTGTGGAGTCTAATGAATATTTTTTGAAGTATTTTTACCTCAAGATGGCAGGTTGTCAACAGTTACTTCCTAAGAAGTCTTGGAAGCTTGGAGCCACAATGCCAGGGAACCTTCTGCTCTTGAGTGACGTCAAAAGAGAACTTTGTATATATCTTTAAAAGAAGAGTTAATGACAAGGAACATTGTGCTGTCTATGTTGAGCTAGACCAATGAGGACCTTATTTTATCATTAGAGTTTATAATTTAATTCATAGAAGGGTCCATTCTCATATAGTCTAAATTGTTGGATATTTGAGGTATACTCAGAAATTTTCTTTTAACTTGAAACAAAACGTCAGCTTCATTCCACAGGAATTACTTGCATTTAATATTGGAACCTAAATGTAGGACCCTGATTGGAATCAGGGAAGTTAATTAAGTGAAACAGAAACAACACAGTAAGGAGTGAGGCCCGGACTGCCTGAAAGTTTACTAGACAGTCCATCTGTTACTTCTTTTTTCTACCCTGTGAAACTTAGGAATGGAGTAAGAATGGAATAAGAATGAAATAAACCTCTTCTGTTTACAAATAATATGCTGCAGTTTTTAGTGGAAAGGGAAAAAATGGAGTGAAGTTTGGAACTTCTGGTAGTCTCTGCTCAATCCATATGTCCTGTATGTGCAGGTGTGAAGGTGCTGTGTGTCTCCTTTTGACTGGTCACATGCATGAGCAGCCAGCTTGGACCTCAAGTAACAGGGGTGTTCATCCACTGTGGTGGTAGCTGCAAACCAAGTTTTCACTGTTTCAATAAGCCCTTGCTTTGTGTCAATTAAAAAAACCCAACCCAAAACAACCTCTCCGTTTTCCCAGAGTCTTTGTGGTCAATATAACTAAATTTGAAGTAAAAGCTTCTTTTATCACCTCAGTTGGCTTGTTTACATATAATAGGCACTGCTGAGTAGTACATCTGGTTAATGATTATCTTTTGCATATTGATATTAGTACCTGAAGTGGGAACATCTCATTTCCTGAATATGATTACCATTTTGAAATCTTATGCACAGGGAAAAAACCCCCAATTCTATAAATTAAACAAGAAGTTCTGAGAACTTATATCCCCTAGTTCACATCCAGATACTAATGCATCTCATTTACTTTGTTGCTATTCCCTTGAGTTATCTGTGTCATGCAGACCAGTCTTGCATGTCATGTTAACTATCCTTTGAAAAAAGCTAGAAGTGTACTTGTAAGAGTGCCCTAAGCTAGCATACAAGGTGGGTAGAAGAACATAAAAAATTCATCACTGTTACATTTCAAGTTGCTGGGATATTTTAATTCCAATAGGACAGAACCCATGTCAGCTAAAGATGGAGCTATAATTAAACTGATACGGCATTCACAATTGCCTCGAAACCCGCTGTAGTTGTCATATGTTTCTTTTCCCCATCTTTAAACTATATGGAAATCAATTATCTCAACAAACCAGCTGTAAGGACTGTATGCCAACCACTTACACTTGAAGTGAATAAATTATTTGAAATTCATTATTGATGTGAACAACTCTCCAAGATTTAAAGCACCAGTCCATTTTCTGTGCTGAGATTCACATGGAATTTTAACAAGTTCAGCACTACCCTCCGTCATAAATTCGTCTAGCAAACTGTTATGCAAATAGCCAGAGTTCAGGGACTGGCGAGCCATGCACATAAAATTATGCTTCAGATGACAAAGTGCCCGTGAATTAATGGTTCTTTACATTTAGTGACAAATTTGTTCCTGGTTTACCCCAGAGTGACAGACACAGGGTAAAAGGGGGACATCGGAGACTGAAAATACCATTTGTGTGTCAAGGATGTTAGCAACCTGGAGTGGTGATAGGCACTGGTGTCTACAGGATATGAAATTGAGTTGATGTGATGTCATTTTGGCTCTACTGTAACCTGGTTATCTCTTGCCAAGACTTCATGTATGATTAGTCAGCTCGGAGAGGACAGCAAGCCTTATCAGGCACACTTCCTGACATTCCTGTCAACTTAAGAAATGTGGTTAAGGAATTTAAGATGAGGTGTCACATCTTCATATCAAATCCCATTGAGTCACCGCCTACAAGTTTGAAGACTCCTTCTAAAAATATTAATGAAAAGGAAAAATGAAGTTTGGGCTGGATTTGACCTTGTGATGCATTTTGCACGCTACATCCCTCCAAGTTAGTGTGTTTAATATGCATAAATTTTCTTGGTATGCTCAGAAAATAATTGTTATGCAGGCTGTGGAAAAATAATATTCATTAATACTAAGGCAAAGGCATGTTCTGAGTTAGCTGACTTCTAGTCTGTAGAATAAGGCAACCTTTTATGTGCCTGAGCAATTTTAAAAGAAACTCCTTGTGTAAAAAGCTTGCAATCCCATATATTTAACAAGGACTATATTTGGAATGGTTAATAGACAGATGAAAATACTAAGCATAACAATATTTTTTCATCTCTTCAAAGGAAAAGCTTGCACAATGTAATATTCACACTGTATACAGACTCTTTCAAGTTTCTTTTCAAAAGCAAGTTAGCAGCATGCTATTTTTATGCCATTACATTTGTCCAAATGCACAATTTGTATTAATAAAAGCAGTTGCATTCTCTTCCTTGCAGAGGGGCTCAAAGTTAAAATTCATTGCTAAAGCATCAAGATTCCTTCTATGCTGCAGACCAAAACACTGCCTAAACAAGGCACACTAGAGGGTCTGTCTATAGACTACCATCTGGAAGACTGAACATGCACAAGAACTCAGTTTTTCAGCCATTGCCAAGTTATTCTTCTAAGTGTTTCAGGGCCTGGTAAGCTCCAAAGAGTCTTCTCAGGCAGTGTACAGCTGCTTCACAACCCTTAAAGAGAAGCTTACACAGTTCCAAGTCTTCACACATAAGGTACACGTTCCTTCAGTGACAGTTTTTTGCAATTAAAACTTAAAAATATATTGGTATTGAACAAGCAGCCCTGGGAAAAATAGACCTACATGGCACAAGCATTCCTGACTCCTTCATACAGAGATGAGGCTGGTGCTTGCGATGCAGGTCTGTAAGACAAATAGACTTTGCAAACACATTTGAGAACAGATACAGAAGACTGTAATTGGCTACAAAAGCCTTGTTAAAAGGAACATAGGAACTTAGAGCTATAATTACACGATAACCTTTGCTCTTTCTGTTATTGTGTAGAGCAGAAATAAACTTTTTCAGCTGGTCTTATTTTGTTGATTTCTCCTTTCACAAGTCATTGTTGGGTTGAATAATCCAGATTGTGATGTCTGAGGATGTGTCCCCTGAATTCTTGCTTCCAAATTTAAATGCATTGCTTGCCTAATCTTGATAAGACACAAACAGGAAGAACCAGTGGGAACACTTTGAACAGAACAAATTATTTAGACCTGTAACTCAGTCCCTTCTTTTCATGACAAAGAAATTCTAAAGCAAGAGCATCTGTGAAGCTAAACCCATGAAGTTCAGGAATTATGGCCTGTCCTTGCCTTGAAGAACTGTCCAGCAGCTAGTATAATTTCCCTCAAAGAAACAAGTGCTAAGTTTTAGATCTTGTGCACAGCAAGCACAAAGCTGGACAACATCTTTAGCAAATTATCACAACTATTTCAGAGTAGGCAAAGACAAACATAAAACGAGAAGTGATTTAACACCTCAGTTATCTCAAGCTGAATTATAGAAACATTTGGTGATTCAGAGAGAAGACACTGCAGTGTACAGCCTTCAATCTGAAATTATATGAAATTTATCTAATTAACTATAAAGATTATGAATTGTCTTCTGAAAGCCTTCTCCTGTGGAGCAATAATTTAATCTGTAGGCAAGCATGAGAAGAGAGCAATCAATTTATGCTTTAGACTAGTGCATGACTTCCAAATTCTTTAAACAGGTCCAAGAATACCACTAGATCTGTCATGCTTGGATCTGACAGCTGAACTGACTTTAGCTGAACTATCCTGATTTTTCTGTGGACAGACATCTACCTTTTTAGATGTTGGATATTTGTGTGCTAATATTATCTTTGAAACTGCTGCTCAACTGCAACTCACCTCTATAGTTCTTTGTCAGGATTCAGTAATTCTGCCAAAGAAATGGATGTGCACAAGTCTGCTAAGTGCCAATGCCTTGCAGTCCCACAGGTACTGGAGTAAGCTTGGGAAATAAGAGCTTCCTCACTTGCCTTACCAGTAGGACTCTAAACGTGCTTAAGCCATCTACAGTTGTCAAGGGACACTATCCCACACATGTCTCAAAAACAGCCACCGCTCTAAAATAACCTTCCGGTAAGGATATGCATCACCCAGACATATATCAGAATCATAGAATTATAGAATCATAGGGGTTGGAAGGGACCTCAAGAGATCATCGGGTCCAACCCCCCTGCCATACTACACAGATAGGCGTCCAGACGGGTCTTGAATATCTCCAGAGAAGGAGACTTCACCACCTCCCTGGGCAGCCTGTGCCAGGGCTCTGTCACCCTCACTGTGAAAAAGTTCCTCCACGTGTTGGTGCAGAGCTTCCTATGCTCTAACTTGCAGCCATTGCCCCTTCTCCTGTCTCCACAGACCACTGAAAAGGGGCTGGCCATTTCCCCCTGCATCCCATACTTAAAATACTTATAAACATTGATTAGGTCCCCCCTCAGTCTTCTTCTCTCCGTGCTGAAAAGTCCCAGCTCACCCAGCCTTTCCTCATAGGGGAGATGCTCCAGGCCCTTAGTCGTCTTTGTAGCCCTTCTCTGGACTCTCTCCAGGAGATCCCTGTCTTTTTTATACCAAGGAGCCCAGAAATGGACACAATACTCCAGATGGGGCCTGAGGGATAGCTATTCCTTTCCTTCAACAATGGAGCATGTTTAACAGCATCAGGACAAACTATTGCCCTCTGATTTCTTATGCTAAGATTTTGAGGGAAATTTTTCTGTCTGAACATCTGGCTTGGGCTTATGTCTAGTTCTTAAAGCAAAACCACTCATCAGAATGGAAATGGTATTTCTTAATATTTTCATTTTTTAAAGTACATTTATAGGATAAAGAAGTAGATGATCATCAGTATATAATGCAATGCCAGTCTGTGGCACTTAGCTTTACAGGAGACAACATTAAGAGCTTATATAGACCCTAGTTATACTCTTATTGAGGTCAATGAAAGTTGTACTACTGACGTCAATGGAAAGAAGCTCAGGCCCCATACAGTAGGCATTGAGTCCCTGTCATTGTCTCAAGGGAAGGCACAATTGCCTTGCAGCACTTCTGCCCATGCTTTTTTTTTTTCTTTACCATTGAACATTTCCTTTTCTAATCCACTTCCCAATTTATTCTGAAATAGCTTCTTCTTCTTCTACATTAGGCCCAGTGACAGTTTTTGCACTTTACTATGTCTTCTACCAGTATTCAAGTTCCAACAAATAAACAAACGTAGAAACATATAAATAAGAAATAAATAAATAGGACATAGCAAGCTTGGTCTGTTACTGGAGTAAGATGACAGAGCTTAATTGTAGTAAAAAAAAAAGTATCAGGATGAAAAAAGACTCCGTGCTCCAACTAGTCTTTTGTTGACGGTCAGGGACAAAGAAATTAATTTGACCTAATTTCCAGCACACTTGTTCTTCATAGTAATGAGTCAAATATGAATGTTCGTATTATATTCCACTGAGGTGAGATTAGAGGAAGGTGCCAGGAGAGGGGGCTTTCTACATAAGACAGGTGAAAAATAAACAAGCTGGAGTAAGAATGGAAACAAATGGAAAGTTTATTGCGATGGGGAGGGAGCAATTGAAATGGAATCCTGAAATACATACTTAGCATCTTTCCAGGGACACACGCTGGAATATGACTTTACAAATATGCAGCTTTCCCCTTACCCGAAAGATATCAGTAGTCAATTATCCTTTTTGAAAATGAGTGGGGGTGCCATACATCTTTACCTAAGAAGAACAATAAGGTATTATACATTTTATAGTCATAAGCTGCCCTGCAAATCCCTGTAATTAAAAATAGGGCTTTGCAGACTCCAAAGGCTTTGTCATTGTAGTTTCTACTCTTTTCTCTGGCAAAGGTTAGCCAGAGCTCTGGCAAAAGGACATGTATTTTTTTACAGATGGAAAGAGAAAGAACCTCAGGGTCCTGGCCAGATCCTATTACGCTATTATCCATTCCTGACTCCTGATTTTCTTGAACAAGGTCTTTCAAGGGTGTTTGCACCAAACCCATCCCCTCCGGGAATGTCGTCATCATGTGTGTGTCCTGTAAAACACACCAGTTTCTTCCTAAACAGTCTAGTTCTGCTATTTTTGCTGGGCCCTTGACAATATGTCATCTTTGAAATGTCATTGCATTAACCTTTCACTATGTTTGGGGTGCCAATGTCAACTGCAGGCGCCTCCAGAAGGATGTGCATTTGATTGGCAAAGACAGGATGATTGACACTGGGCTAGTATTCTGTCAAATCTCAAGCGTATCATTGTGTGGCAAAGCTATTCTGCTCAATGCCACCCATCCCCAGTATATATATGCCATGTTGGTGGATTCCAACCCACTGTCAAAGACAGCTAACAACTGGTATCGGTGATGTACAATAAAAAGCAAACCTACCAGCAATCACTGACAGAAATGGCTCTGGTTAGGACAGTAAAGAGAAAACAAAAGGCTTTTAAATCTGTCCATCTATCTGTCTGTATATTTGTACATACATGTACACTCTCAACTAGCTGATTCTTCAGTACAAAACTGCAAGTTTTGAATAATAAGTACATAAGGCCTGAGTGTTCAGTCGTTATTTTTCTATCTGGGAAGTTAATGGAAGTTTTCATAGATACCAGTCCTACAGATTAAGTCCAATTATCAGCAACTCTGATTTGGATACCTGCAAAGTTTTAAAATGTTCTAGCTTGCCAGTCTTACACTTCACTTTCTGCTTAAAAACTGGAGATATGCCTGAGAATAATTAAGAAAATGTTTAAAGAGGAGGATAATTATTCAAGTAATTTGTCCTTTAAAATTAACAATGTAGTCTTATCTATTGGCCTAAAAACCTATGTGAAATTTTTGTACTATTCAAAGAAGTCATTCTATCACCTCAAGTGAGAGGGTTCATTTGCATTCACTGATCATCTCATTACATTTTGCCTGAAGTCCTTCCTGCAATTTCAGCTGGATAGGCTATTCTCCTCCACTTACTTTCTTAATGCCTTGGGCAGCAGGCACTAAACATGCGGTGCTTCTCAGTTGCATCTGACAACTGGTGAAAGAATGTTTCCGTTCTGACTATGTGAACCAAGGATGAAACATTTGTGGATTCCAGGTTTTGTGCTTTGTAGCTCAGTGGATTTTTAGATGTGAGGTTTTGCATTTAGCACATGTGTCCATTTCCAATGAGAGAATTTCTTCTAATATCAGCTGAGTTTTTTCTTTAATTTAGAAAAAACCTGTTTCATGAAAATTTTTATGGGAACATAAAAAAAGTTCCCCGATTTCTTGAGGAAATGCTGACAGGAAGCCTTTCTTGCAGTAACAGTGAAATATATCCATTTATGTAAAGCATTGTTGTCTTCCAAATCAGGAAAGGTTCTGCAGATTCAGAAAGAATACTAGGTCTTCTTCATCACAGGGATTTCCACAGATGAAGGTTTTTGCTCTGGTACAGAGTGAAACCAGAAACTAGAATCTTGGGTAGTGTCTCACAATGCAACTCCAATTTTGTACTTCTTAGTTTCTTCTTTTCTACCTCTGATTGTCTTCAGCTTATGTTGTCTCCTGCCACTTTTCAAATGAGTCCTTCTCCATCTTTTCTGTAGGCTGCTATAAGGTCTCCCTGGAGCCTTCTCTTCTCCAGGCTGAACAAACTTGTCTTCAAAGGAGAGGTGCTCCAGCTCTCTGATAATCTCCATGGCCCTCCTCTGAACTTGCTCCAAAAGGTCCAACAACATCTCTTTCTCCTGCTGGGGACCCCAGAGTTAGACAACACTCCAGCAGTGCTCTGCTGAGCTTTTCTCATCACTGTCCTCCGTATATTCCTGGAGAGCTTCATACATTCTCCCCACCACAAAGTCATCTCTCCCTTTGGTTTATAGGGTTATCATTCATTTGTTCTTTCCTTATGTCTCTCTTTAGCATGATTTTTTCCCTTGGCCATGGTAATAAACCCCACTTCAGTGGCAATGCCTCAGAAATTTCGCTCTGCCAGGTGCCATCCTGTCTTACCTCCATCCACACAATTCCTGTGAAGCCTGTTTCCAACAAACACCAAGCCCCCATCTTTACTTAAATATTTCTGATATCTGTGTATTATCTGTGTCACTGTTTTCACTAACATTGAGACTTACAGTTTAAGGATCATCTTCAACTTCCTCTCCAATCCCACATCCAGGCTGACACATCTGTCTCCAGACCATATCTAAAATCCCTCTATTTCTGATCAAATCTCCCATCAAAAACTCAACCATCCCCTGCTTTGCCACCCGCTGCAGCCACCTCCTCTTTGGTGCCCCTGACTTTCCATTCACTACTTCTGCATCACATAAAACAATTCTCACAGGGTAAATCCTTCTTGCAGGCTGGAGTTACAAGTTTCTTCTTCAAATCACCATCTCCCTCGTATCAAATCCTAGTCATTCCAGTCCTTGCTGTCAGAGCCCAAGCAACCCTTTCTTATTTCTCTTGTCCTAATTTCTTCGCACTGCCGGCACTGCATCCAAACTGCTGTTGCCTCCCCTCTTTCTTGTATTACCTCTGCACATGCAGTGGGTGCCTGAAATGCTGTTCAGACATTACCCACTTCTGCTTTGAGCACAAAAGCAAATAACGATTTGTGGCATGCTTATTTGATACATAGGGATAGTCTATTTACATACTGATAGATGGCTAATTGCTTTCATACTCACTGGTAATAGTTCTGTTTTGCCTTATCATATCTCTCTCTCCATTTCACTTGCTCAAAATATCTCTTCCTCGTGACAGGGCCTCTGTTGGCCCTATGACACAAATAGTCATACACTTAATATTTTCTCACATTTGTCATCCCTTCTGAAAATTCACCCAACATATTTTGCCTTAAAAGACTACTTACTTGTTTAAAATCTTTACTTTAAACAAACAAGAATAGACTAAAAATGTTTGTGTCTATACTCATTAAAGATCTCTAGCCTTATTATTACAGGAATTACATTTATAAGTAGTAATTAATTTTACTGTTACTAGTATAAATAATTTTTCCCCAAAATTTTCCTTTGCAGAGAGCACAACTTATTAAAACCTTATAGAAAACCTTTTGAACTGACATAAAATCTAACAAACACTGGTGATAAACTTGTCCTAGTTTTTGAGAAAACTCTAACTCCCTTTACCGTTCAAAGCACCTGTACAGCATTTAATTCACATTTAATGAATCACAGAATCGTAGAATCATAGAATCACTTGGGTTGGAAGAGACCATCCAGATCATCGAATCCAACCACAGCCTAACCCTGCCTAGTCCACCTCTAGACCATGACCTCAAGCACAACATCTATATGCCTTTTCAATACCTCTAGGGATGGAGACCAATCCTCACCTCTCTACAGCCTCCTTGCAGGTAGTTGTAGAGAGTGATAAGGTCTCCCCTTAGCCCCTTTTTCTTAAGACTAAAATGCCCCAGTTCCCTCAGCCACCCCCCAAAGGACTTGTGCTCCAAACCCTTCACCAGCTTTGTTGCCCTTTGTTTAGAGATTTCCATGAGCAGGGCCGTCCTGTTTAACAGGGGCCTCTCTGAAGGTACTTATTGTGCCAAGTGTCAAGCCTGCACTTTTGACATGGGCGATGTTTGTGTCTGTCCCACCAATTCACATAGTTTGGAAGTAATCAGTATGAGCAATGAAGTGGGTAGTGGGAAGGACAACATCTAGATCTAACAGTTTATTGCTGCTAGATAATTTTTCAGGATTCAGAGAGTCTGTCACACTCCAACTAAGAAATGACTTGTTTTTACGATGCCATTCATGAAGAGTGTACTGCTGTGCTGATGGCAAAATACACACACAGACAATTAGGGACTGATATCTATGTATAAGGGAAGATATAATCTGATGAAGAACTAATAATCATGAGCTTTGTGATTATCTGACAGACCCAGGATATCTGCAAAGTCTTCCTGGAAAAGGAAGACAGTTTGCATGCAGCAGAAAACAAAGTAAGTGGCTCTAAGGAGAAAAGATCTCAGACAGTCTGTATTCAAGAGGGAAAGGTCTTTGCCTTTTAGGCAGGGCTGTGGAGGGGGCGAAGGATGTGCTTTGCAGAACAATGGCAGGGGAAGGGGACTTTTTGTGAGGTGTTTGATGAGTTCCTGCTGCTAGTTGTATTACTACTCATGTTTTAGGGAGCTCACAAGACTTTCAAGTTCTCTTATTGTTATTTAAACACAACTAACAAGAAAAACCCAATTCGCCCTTTCCCCCCTTCTTGTTTATTATATATGGCCGACAAAGGGACAGTATAGTGTGCTTATACACATTCACCATAAAATGGATTTCTTGCAAAATCCCTGATAATTAGAGCTGATAGAAGGTACATTTTTTGTTCTAGAAAATACTAAAAAGGCTTAAAAATTTCATCTGGTGAACAACGTGAAATGTTCTGGGTTTTAGAGTGTTTTCAGTTTCTCACGTTCTACTAGTGTCATTTCAAAAACCCACAGCCTTCATGCTATTTCAGAAAAGTTTTCCATGTACAGTCCCATACAAGTGGTCTAAAACCTGTCATGATGTTTCACAACGTGGAAAATGCTTTATCAATCACATGAACTAAAGCCACCTTTATAATGTTAAACATGCCCAAACAGTTCCTTATCATGACTTAGACTAACATTCATACCATCAAGAATTAAAATATAATGAAGTTTTAATTAATGTGTAAATCACAAAATACCCAGGCAGTTAAGTGCCATGCTGTAAATTAATACAAGCCTTCACATACCAGTTATGTGAAGTGATGCACTGGTTTTTCTGTAATAGGCACCTCTTCAGCTGCTTGCCCCTCTTTGAACAACTCTTAACAGCCAGTTACAGGAGAGAGAAGAGCGAAACATGCTGGAGAATGATGCATCAAGCTCAGTTTTGCCAGCCGGTCCAGGGAGGTGATTGTCTCGCTCTACACTGCGATGGTGCAGCCTTACCTCGAGTACTGTGTGTGCAGTTTTGGGTGCCAGGGCACAAGAGGGACATGAAACTGTTGGAGAGTGTCCAGAGGAGGGCAACGAGGATGGTGAAGGTTCTGGAGGGGAAATCTTATGAGAAGAAGCCGAAGCCCCTTGGTTTGTACAGCCTGGAGAAGAGGAGGCTGAAGGGAGACCTTATCGCAGTCTATGGCTTCCTGACAAGGGGGAGTGAAGGGACAGATGCCGATCTCCTCTCTTTGGTGGCCAGTAATAGAACCCAAGGGAACAGTATGAAGCTGAGACAGGGGAGGTTTAGGCTGGATGTTAGGAAGAGGTTCTTTACTGAGAGGGTGGTCGGGACATGGAACAGTGTTCTCAGGGAAGTGGTCACAGCACCGAGCTTGACTGAGTTCAAGAAGCATCGGGACAGTGCCATCAGTCACACGCTCTGACTTGGCTGGCCCTGTGTGGATACAGGAGTTGGACTTGATGATCCTTATGGATCTCTTCCAACTCAGGATATTCTGTGGTTCTGTGATTCTGTGGAATATTGTATCCATTTCTTACTTTCTATAGGATGGATATCTCCATTCAGAATCATTTGTCTCCTGCATTTACTTTTGACAAATCATTCACTGTAGGCTTATTGCCTGACCATCGCCCACCTCATGGCACACCTTTGTACAGTGACGCTCCTTGAAAATGTTGCAACATTTCAGTGGTGTTAAAAACTCTTGGTCTAATCCTCTTTTCTCACCTTGCTCAGCCCCCTGTGTTTTCCACTTTCTTCTAAGCAACAGGTATGAACTTGCTGTTCCATGCAAATACTGTGTTGCACATTGCTCACCACACCATCTCAACCTCCGGATTGTTGCTGTTTGTTTCTCTAGTTCATATATGCCTCTTCCTCAACCCTCTTGCTGAGCCTCCACACACCATCCATCCACCCAACTATTCCATGGCAACATCCCACTCTTTTTGCCACCCTACAGAAAGCAGCGGGTGCCCTTGGCTACAGTGGTAATTCCCTTCACTGAGCCTTCCTGTTCCATGTGGCAACTCAGCCCTCACCTCCTCCCATGGCCCGTTGGCATTTGGCACATGGTTGCAGCTCAGGTTACTGCCTATTTGCCATCAGGGAATTAAGCACTTCAGAGACAACTGCAATTGCACATGCAAAATATTTTTCACGCTAATAGAGTGCTTTCTCTACATTTTTGATCCTCATCAGATAAGACCTGAAAGGCTGGACAAACTTGTCCAACCATTTTTGGATGACATAGTCTACAGGATTAGACCTCTTGCAAGATTTCCAGAACTTCCTGGTTGGCTGAGTGGAAATATTTTAAAAATAACATCTTAAAACATTTCAGTGTTTCTGTTTCCTCTATTGGTCAAAAACAGGAAATGCAGAAGCATGTGAATCTCAGGTTTTACTAAACTTCAGAAAAAAGGTTCAGAGAAATAGCACTTTAAAAAAGAAAAAAAAAAAAAGGACCAGATTAGAAGCTGGTTTCTATTTTCACCTAAACCAGTTCATCCATCTGCTTTAACCATACTTCAAAAACAACTCTGACTGGAGTATTTTGCGTATTTTGTAATGTCTGATGGAGATAATAGGCAGAGAGCAGGCTGGCTCCGAAATAGGCTCATGCTCCTTGTGTAACCCGGTGAGTGAACATCCTGACATGTAATTATTTGTTTTTTCTCTCTTTACTAGTGCAAAACATTTGAATAGCCAGGTTTTAATTTATTTCCATTTAGAATGTTACCTAAGGACAATCCTTATCTGAGAAAAGCATTACCATTCGAAAGAGCATTTTCCCTCTTCTATTAGCTGCCTGTTCAGTGCTAGTTACCTTACTGCATGTATAAAGTTAGGACAGTTTCTTCTCATGTGTATTACTGTACACTGAACAACAGAGTTTCATCTGTCATTTTATTGCCACTTCCACAGCTCTAAAGAAGGAGCACCTAACCTTTACCTTATCATTTATTCTGCCGAAAATGTATTCTGCTGGTCTATCAGTTAACTCTTTCCCCTCACACTGTCATCATACTACAAGCTCAAGCATATAGCACCGCTATGGAAGAAATCTGCTCATAATAATTTAGCCTATTTTTCCGATTAGCCTATTGATTTTCTTTTTAAGTTTTAAAATCAGATTTTCTTCTCTTTATTCTCACTTTGACATTTTATGGCTTCTTACATTTCAGAGAATGTGACTTAGGATACATCTGTCTCTCCTGTCCTGCTGCTCTTACTGGCATAGAAACCTGCATTGGTAAGTTGTGCAAGGGGGACAGTGCAAAACGAGGACAACAAAGAAGCTCTCCAGCTGCTGCGCCCATTGATGTTCTTGTGATTAGTACAATTTCATCAGAAAATAATTAACATCAGGCACTGCGCTAATTTTCTGATCCTGATTCAGAAATGACCTATTCTCTCCTACTCTCTCCAGCAAGGATGTGTACAAAGCTCATTGATAGGCTTAATGGAGGTTGAAGTTACTGATGGTCCCTTGGCACTTTCCCTGAAGTTGCTTGTACCTCCCAGTTCACACAGTCCAAGCTGATGGCATTGCTTTCCTGACGTGCTTTCTCACTTCAGAGCAACTTACAACTCACCTCTGAGTCAGAGGTGGCACCTTTGTGTTTTAATAGCTTTTCATGGACTGTTTGTCTATAAATTTGTCCAAATGTCTTTGAATCCATGTGAACAACCACATTGTGCTTTAGCAATAAATAAGAGAAGTTTATGAAGTGAGAAGAGTGAGAGTATCCTTCGCTTTCTTTGCAAACCTATTTAATTACTTCTTGGGTTCCCCATAGCTGTTGTGTTCTGGAAAACCACAAACATGCTCCACAAGATTTATTACTTTAAAGATTTCCATCACATCCCCCTTAACTATCTCCTAGGCTGAGAAATCCTATTCTCTTCCTAGTCCAAGACAAGTCTTAAGTTATCCTTGAAAATGTACCCACGTTTTGTTTCCTACCCTTTAATCATAAGAGGATAAAACTTTTTTTCCTACCTCTTATTTCAAGCTTAATTCCTTGAGAGCCTCTGTTGATGGATCCTGTTGAAAATGGAAATCCAAAATTTATCAGCTCACCTTCTCTGTGCACATACTCAAGGGGTCCTCCAAAGGTCTTGAACTGGTTTGCAAATGACAGCTTCCTGGCCAGGCGCGCAGTGCATACACAGGTCCGACCCTGACCTTGTGCCTAGGGGTGCTGCTGTGATCCAGCTGAAAGCAGAATCAGACCGTCTGGTGAAAATGCAACAGAAGATATTTGTTGTAGGGTTGAAATAACTAGGTGTTTCAGATGTAAGAAAATGCAACTGTTAGCAAGAGTATTGCTGTTTGAAAACTGCATCAGTTGTTGAAGAGATGTGCTCTTGGCAAGACACAGTGGCACTGAACAAAATTTAATAGTCAACAAAACATTTACATGGAAGTGAATGCAATTCTATCAGTTAACCCGGCCTAAATTTTTTAAACAACTTGTTAATCACCTAGAGATAAACCCCCCTCAAACAACAAAAAGAGTGAACAAAAATGCACAATATTTAAGTGACTAATAAAAATGTCTTTAAATAAACCTCACAGAGTTTTACCAAACTTCTTGTACACAATTGTTTTCCTCTGGGAACGGCATAAATATCTGAAGGTGAATTCAGAGGTAAACATCTTTTTTAAGTATTAAAAGCACCAGCCACATTTTGAATGAAATGTCTTTCCAACCATAGGCAAAGCCTTTTGGAAAAATATATAATAAATGCTCAGTCTTACATAATTGATGGCAGCAGCTAATATTGGTCTCATTATTATTGTCATTTAATTATAGCGAAATTCTCTACAACATTTTTTCAATGTAATTTAACAAGTTATATGTCACCCGATAGTATCGCAAAATGTGCCATTACACAAGCAACTGACAGCTATGCTGTTTTAAAAAACATTGGCTACCCAACAGCATAATTTATACAGGTGTACAATAAAGGACTGATGCAAAATAACATCTTTGCTAAATCACTGCAAAAAAGATAAGGAAATAGAGTTCTTCAGTCACAACTGTATACTGCTTTAATAGCTATGGGCGATTAGGACACCTGGATTTTATTTGTAATTAATGTTAAGATCAGAAGGGCCTTCCTGTCATGTTGCCTTCCAGTAATGCCTGTCTTCCAAATGTCTTTCAGACTCCCTCATGTATCTCCCACCACCCTACTGAAGAAAGCAACAAATATTGATAGTAACACTACTAAAGTGTACATAAGAGAAGGTTTCTGGTAACTCTAGAGGACTATATATCAAATCTTCTAAGAAATCACAGGCTATGTGAGAAACCATTTTCAGAAACACAATATGCTTCTGACCTAGCCAAAAAGACAAGTAGGCAAATTCAGTATCTCCTTCCCAAGTCAGCTGCAGGCTTGTTCTGAGGCTATGCAGAAGGAACTTTGGTGACAGGAGTTTCATTCTGTACCAGGTATAAAACAGGGATATTTCAAAAATCTCTCACAAAGGACTATTTAAAAAACACTCAAGGTCATTCATAATATCCCATTTTGATGTTAATATTTTATTTTCTGCTGTAAAACATAATCTATTGTATTACAGAAAATAAAATACAAAAGTGAAAAACCATTTCAAGTGAAAAATGAAACCCCAACAATGTTGAAATGGATTATTTTGACATTTTCTCCTTGGTTTTCTTTCAAAAGAACATTCAGGTGAAATCAAGTTGAATGTTCGCTGTGCAATTTGGTTTCAATGGAACCATGACTTCTCAAAGAGGTAGTCCCTTAAACTCCCCCTCTACCCAAACCCTTCCATCTGATTTGTGACATGAAGTCCCTTCTCTCTTGGCTTGCAGATGTCCCTCTGTCCCAGACCCCTCTGGACAACAAACTCCCTCTCAGTGTGGGCCTGGTGTTCCCTGCCCGCTGAGCTCGCAGCGATGAGGCTGCATCATCACATCTGGGCAGCCACCAAAACTTGCTTTCAGAAAGACCACTTCTGAGGGCAGCACTTCACAGAGGAAATATCCTTCAACAAAAACAAGACACAACAAAATATGCGATCCTGATCTCCAGGAAAAGCCTGGAGGCTTTTTTATCATTGACATAGCTGAGAACTTTAGGTAGCAGCTTCACATTCCCATGACTCACGGGAAAAGGCAGTAGTGTCACATTAGCATTACCACTAAAAATAACTGACACATGTAAAAATAAATAAAACACCACTTTGCCTGATATCTTTTAACAACAAGGTGAATACTTGTACAGTAGGTGGTAAGCTGAAACACATCATATTTGATATGAGAACACTTAACTTCATGGGGACTGAGACAATAACGCTATACAATCATGTCTCTAGGGTCTAATTTGACTGTAAGATTTAAATAACAATTCTATATCCCACTTGAACTTGAATGTGTTCTGCTCAGCGGGAAGGCAGCAGAAAACTTCAAAGTTCGGAAAGTGTATGCATAAGCTGCGTGCTCACTTGTAAACGTCTTCTTTGACATCTGGCAAAGTCCCTGTAAAAACATGGGGCCACTGTAATTAGGAACTGCATTTGGTCCTTAAATATTGGCCAGGAAATGAACTTTTCAGCACCCACGTTTCTGTCGGTACTGTGAATGTGCTCTAATTTTTTTTTAAGGGTTAAATACAAATTGCTAAAATTATTCCATAGATCAGCTCACTAGCTGTATGAGAGGGGAATACTTAAACACACACACACACACAATTGAAACAGGCATATGTCAGATATGGGCCAGTTAATTTTGGCAATACTGCAAAGTTTAAAAAAGCACGGAGAGCACTATGTAGCTGTCATTTTACCTCTGCTCCCTGACTGGATACCAGTTAAACCTCATTCACCATATGGTGGGAAGCAGGATTTGTAGGTTTTGATTAACAGCTTACTGGGGGGCAGCAGATCAATAAAACGAGGCAGAGTAGCTGAACAAGGAAAAAAAAAGTTAAAATAAGAAGAAACTGTAAGTGTATGCGTATACAATGAGTGAGGTCTGGTCTAGTGGAGGGTGTCCCTGCCCATGGCATGGGGGTTGGAACTTGATGATTTTTGAGGTCCCTGCAAACCCAAACCAGTCTGTGGTTCTATAATTCTACCCTCTTCTTTTCCTAACCTTCCACAAACATTTGAATGCTGAGCGAGATAAGAGCGCACAGTCGCTGGATTTGAACCAGGTTAGTTTACATAGAATTTTCAAGTCAGAAAAAGATGATTTGAAACCTCAGGGTTAGTCCTGATTTCCTGTCATCTGTTTCATAATATCTTCCTTTTTTATGTGTTCATCTAAAGATGAATGTCCTCTAGAGTGGATGTTCAGCAAATTATATTCCTGCCTTGCTTTGGATAAAATCTTAAACAATTGCACGAAGTATCAAATTGAAAACGTTCTCCCCAATTTCAAATTTTCTTCAGTTTTCTTAGCAAAACCTCCCATCTTAATCCTAGGCTACCTTTCCTTCAGTCAGACCCCCACTGCTCTTGTATTTCTCAATTGCAGTTATGTCACTTTGTATCATTTATGACAGATGAAGCAAAAAAATACTTCTCCATTTCAATGTAAGATTCCAGCACCCAACATCAAAACTGTTACGAGCCAATGGAAAATCTAGCTATGAAAGATAAAAGCGGGTAACGAGTTAAGCAGTTTCAATAAATGACAGACCTATGAAAAAGGTTGCAACTAGTATTTTTGCTTATTACTAGAGAACAAACTATGAACTAACGCAATAGGTTACTAAGCTCAAATGTAATGATGAACTCAGAGACCTGGAATTAAACCTAGAATTTGTTGAAGTCAAAGGGGCTAAAAACTTCAGAAAATTTGCCTTTGAATCAATAAAAGGGATGAAAATCTAGACAAATAAAGGCAAAGATAGTTCCATATGGTCAGAGAAAGCATACTAAAGGAGAGAAAAGAAAGAGAATATTTGGACAAATATTGATTTATTAACCTAACCTCTAAAGTACGCAGGGTTTGAGAACAGGTTTTGAAGGAGTAGAGAAATAAAGGCATCAAGGTGAAGGAGTACTAAATACAGTGCAGTAGGAAATATAATAAAAGAAGAGAGATCTAGGCAGACTAACGAAATAGCTTCCTTTGATAAGATAGCTGATTTTCTAGACAAAGGAAATGGAGTCTATCTCATCTATCTAGACTTCAGTAAGGCATACGGTATGGTGCCACATGGGAAATTATTTGCTAAGCTGGAGAAGATAGGGATTAGTAGAGGAATTGAAAGATAGGTAAAAGACTGTCTCGAGGAACGACAGCAAAAGATAGTGTTGAAAGGAAAAGTATGGTAAGGGTTACCAGTTAGCAGTGGAATTCTTTATGGATCAATTTTGGGTCTGATCTTCTTATTTCAATTAAGAGCATGACACAAATATTAGGAATGTGGTGGCATTATAGAGGTTCGCACTATCAATATACAGGAGAGAAGGATATAATTGAGAAAAAGGCTGGATGACAGTAAAGACAGGTGTAATAGGAATGGGATGAGAATCAGTATTTTGCAGATAATGAAGCTAGTCACTTATACCCAACTGAAGACAATGCATTTGGAAACCAATAACAAAAATTAGGAATTGGTTAGAAAAGGCTGAGCTAGAAGAGGACTCCAGACTTGTAAGTCACAGTACAGCTGAGAGCAACCAGTGAGGTGTTGCAGTAAGGGCACACACAGGATGCATCAGGAGGTGTATTTCAGGTGAATAGAAGACGACTGGCTCTGTGATGGAAGTCTCTGGTGAGATCTTACCATTAGTGCTGATACAGTCCAGTCACACAGTCTTAGGTAAGATAAATTAAAACTGGACTGGGTTCAGAGGAGGACTAACCAAAAATTATAAGGAAAATAGAGAGGAAACCAACAACATACCTGTGTTGTCAGGGATACATATAAATACTGAGGTTGTCATTAGAAAAAACCCACATTTACCTTTACTCATTTTCAGGACAGATAGATGCTTGCTTCTTCAAGTCTATAGGAAGACTCTGGTCTCTCATGTGAGAGCCAGTGCTGACAATTAGTCAGATCACAGGGAACTACGAACACCTTTGAGAGGACTTGTCCCATTCTGTAGTGTATATAACATTTTAATGAAAATGTTAGCCCATCAGGCAAGGATCTTCAATTTTTCCCAGTTTTGTATGGTGCCTCCCAATAAGTAACCCTGGCACTGCAGCACCCGTTTGTGATTGAATAAATAGCAAAACCAACAGTAACAATGGTGGTAGTTGTAGCTGTAGTAGCAACAGCAGCATCAGCAATTGGCTTCTGCCTTTGGTTCCAAATGTGTTCACCCTGTTTCTCAGCTGTGCTCTCTATTCCTTGTGTAGAGCAGTGAAAGAAGACTGACATAGCATTGGATGGAGGAAAAGCCCTGATGTGTGGACTAAATACAGTGCCAGTGCACAACAGTCATGGACCTGTTTTGGAGGCCTTCCAGTGGTCATCCATTAGCCCTGACCAACGCCCCAGAGCTTGCGCTAACCACACATCTCATTCCCCAGCAGCCTTATGAGATGTCAGCTTTCTACTCATTGATACTACAAGCTCTTACCTCTCTCAGAGTGGTACAAAGGTGGACGATTACTTAGACAGTACGGTTCATCTTTGCTATAACTCCAATAATGGATAGCGATGCTGTAGGTGACGTGCTATTAAAAGAACCCGATTAGCACTTTGGAAGCATGTCAGGAAGGTTTCAAGCCTCAAAATAGGATCTTATTACTTTGTAATTAATATGTGTATCCCTGCTTCTGAAAAACAGTTCTGCAAACTTTAATAAGTAAGAAAGGGTGGTTCAAAAATGACCCTGAAAAACACTCCATAAAGGTAGTGGAACAAACCCCCTTCTGTCACACTTCCAAAGATATCCCACAAAATTCTACCTGGGGATAGAATTAGTGTTTCAGGTCCACAGGCTCTCCAGAAGACAAATACTTATTCCTTCCAGCTGTAACACCTGGCAATTCTGGGCCATAATCTGCTATAGATTTTCAGATTGCTTTCTCTGATATGGGAAGTTCAACATAAAAATTGCTGGTGTGATATATCCCTCGGTCTGTCACACGGCAGTGGATGAAAGCGGGTTTGGTATAAAATGACTGAGCCTGGTGTTTACTTCCATGGAAGGTTTGCCATTTTAAGACAGGTACCCCAAATCTCTGTGTTGCTCAGAGGGCAAGTTGCTGCTGAAATAAACTAGTCACAGTTAAGTATATTATTTCCATTCGATCACTGTAAGCAGAAATCCTACGATCCAGCTTTTCTCCCTGCCATTCTCCCGGTAGTATTGTTTTGCAATTTAAGAAACTATAGAGATAATTAAGCTAAAAATCCGAAGACTTAGGTTATCAATTCCCTTGTTTTAAAGATAAGATATTGCAAAGGAAAAGACAGGAGTGCAAAGATGGCATTCTCAAGAGAAGTGAACTGAGATGACATCCTGCGGAAAAAAAAAAAAAAAGCCTTTTGGGCATGCTCTCAGTTAAACACTCCTTTTAGGTCATTTTGTTAGCATTCCAAACTTTATAGCAAAATTAAATTGCACAACAGTAATTTGTCATCATTCGAGGAAACAAGAGAGAAAAAGAGGAGTACCAGTATCTATCCAGAGACAGCTGTAGTCAACGGATTTATTTATAATAATATTATTTGGTAGCAAGGAACTTACCATGGCTGAATGTAAAAAAGTATTTTTTGATGAGTTAAAGAGATTAAGAAAAATCAGGCAGATTTTGACAGAGAATGGTGTGTAAATGAGAGGTGTTATCAGTCTGAATCTGGCAGCTCCATTTTTGTTATGGTGAAAAATATCAGTATTATTTACTAAGAAGATTAGGGCTGAATTGGAAGAGAGGCTGGTTGTTGTGTGGAGATTGAGATAAGATAAAGGATTTTACCTTCTATGCACAAGCCAAATGCAATACACACAGGACTGTTATCTCCAGCTCAGGCCTAGCAGAGGTATATTAAGATGTACATTGTAATTACCAGTGGCAGGAGTAGATTTCATAAAGACTATTTTAAACCCTAATAAAATGCTGGCCTTTAATTATACAGCTTTGAAATATTTTTCTTAGTTAATTGCAACAGAAAAAAAAAAATCCACCCAATATTTGAAACTGATTCTTGCAGAGAAAGCACAAGCGGAACAGGCAGTCTTTGCCTGATCTGCACTTGTTTTGCTGTCTGGCTTCATTCTGTGATTTGAATCACAGAGACAACTGGGACTGCTAAACACCTTCCTCATTTTCCCCCCTGTTATCCAGAAAGCAAGATTAGCGAGGATTGGGGAAGCTGGGGGCTGGAAGAGGGGGGAAGAATAAATCTCCTTTCCACGACATAATTAATTAGTTCCAAAAATGAGCTGCACACTCATGAATCACTCATGGTCATCGGTGACAGTTTCAGCTCCCCAGTAGGCAATGGGGCTGTGAGGGGCAATATTATTGTTACCGCTGAGAAGTATCAGAAGAAGAAGAGCAAACTATGTAAATTGTATGTTTGGGTCTGGGTCGGAGCTCACAGAGACTGCTGCTGTCAATAAGTGGAAACAGATCTGGTAGGTTTTTGTGTGAAAACCCCCACCCAAACTTCCTCTCTTCTTGAGGGATCTCTACCTCACAATAGCAGCATAGCTGAAGCTATTTTGTGATTTCCCTTTCCACAACAGCAAAAAGCTTACATCGTGACATATCTTTTTTTTTAACCCACATCACAAGGACATATAACATAACAAATGTATGTCGTCATTAGCCCATCCTCTGTGCAGTTTACTATTCATGTTACTAAAGGCAAATATATGCCCTTAGACGTCACAGTCCTGAAGAATACATTTGGAGGTGTTTTGGTATTACACTTGTGCTGGAAATTGTGAAGACTGCAGTTACACAGCTGGCTTTTCATGCTATGACTGCTATAAGCAGCTAATTAAATTACTACTGACTCTACTGCTCAGTGAGTTGCTTTTGGTAGCATCGCTTCACATGACCTTCAGTCTTGCTGTTTGTACAAGGTTGCACAATCTTGTCTAACCAGCCTGGTCCAATTACTTGTAACTGTGGCGAAAAATATGAGGAGATATTAATGAATTAATAATTGCATCATAAAAGAAAGAAAATCCTGTGCAAAATCAAAGTATTTTTCATGGGGACATAATGCAGACACAGTCCTTAAAACTATGCATAATTCACCAGCTTTCTAAGTTACCTTTCTCTCGACATATGGGGGGGGGTTGCCTTCTAGTGCATATCAAAATATCTAGCATCTCAGAAATAAGTTGCTAGGAAAGCTGAGGATGGGCACCACTACAGATCTGCATAATCCCTTGGTTCCTTTCTTTGATCTATGATGTTCTGTTTCTCAGTGTAGGGAAGAGATCCCAAAATATATCAAATCACACGATTTAGTTTTCCCTTGTCTAGAATAAAAAAACACTTATAACCATGAAAGTCAAGAGAATAGTTACTAATGTCTCCGATGCACTGATTGAATCCAAGCAATTTACCAATACAAATGGAGTAGGAAAAATTTTGTGCAACTGTTCCCTGAAGCAAGTTGGACTTTGGAGTTCTGACTACAATAGCAATGTTTGATGCATTGTGTCTCCAATGCTGTGGTCTGCTACTCTCAGTAGTCAAGGTGCCAATTCATACTTGGAGACTACAAATTGTAGCCGCTTGGCTGTCAGGAATTGCACCAGAGACTAATTTTGGATTATGGGGTGCTACTTTCGGCATATTAAGGGTGATGTCAATGTAGTCTATGTCCTGGTGTAAGTGTTAAGGCACACATGTTGTTTCTGTCTACATTAATGGCAGAATAATTCCAGCATTAGTGGTAGGCTGTAGTGGAGCACGACAGGCAAATGCTTTTGTTAGTGGGTAATTTTGTTACTAGAAATACAACTTGTGAGTCCAATCAGTCAAACTGCTCTCTGGTTCCTGTCTTGCCTCGAGCCAGTGCAGCTACTTTCCCTTGTCCCGTTGGCTAGACAGCAATGTTCCTAACAACCAGGTTTTGAAAATCTGACCCCAGATCAGTTTAGCAAGAATCATATTTAACCAGAAGTGGCAAATAATTCATTCAGCTTCATAAACACCCAGAGTAGACAAGGCCCAGATTCTGGGCTGCAAGAGCTCACTCAAATCAGCAAAGTAATGCTTTTTCCCTGCCCTTCCAGCCAGTTTATTCTGAAATAAAACTGCAGTGTACTAATAGAGTAGGATCCATTAGAACTGTTCACAGTTCATCCTCTTTCTTGGTTACTGGTAGTCAGGCAATGTAGAGAATCTGTTGCCTGTACAGCAAAAACTGTATTCTGTTATTGAACAGTCATCCATCCATGAACTTAACACTAAACATAGCAATGATATGCTTTTGTAAACCGTATAAATTGCACTTTAATGTGCTTTCTGGAAAATGACCATTTAGAATACATACGCATTTGTTTGTTCCAGGATCAGAAGTAAGGACCCATAGGCTTCTTGCAATACAGAATATGTTCAGCTTACCTTTCAAAGCAGAAGAACTAAACCTCATCACTTCACACTAAAATTAGATCCATAAGCAAGAAAATGTGATGAAACCAAAGGTGTATCACCTAGTTCTGTGGAAACAAAATTGACCAAAATGACAAACTTCTTCAATTAAAATAAAAAATATTCTGAAACCAAAACGTATAGTAACTTTGGTGCTTTGGAGTAACAGAAAGCTGTTGATGGAAGGCCAAATAAAGAAATATTAATTGGGCAAAGTTTTCTTGTAATTTCATATTACAGTCTTTCTTTGCAGAGCTTTCTGCAATAAATGTTAACAAGCTGCATATGAACAAATATCCTGTCAAGAGACCAGCACCTCTTCAGGACAAGGACAAGTAGAATCCACATGGCCCACAAAATTTCAGGGGGAAAGCTTCTTCCTTAAATACACCCACCCACCCCCAGTCAGTTCGGAGAGCACAATTTCTTGCTGTGTTTTAGAAACAATATTCTGTGCAGGTAAGAAGTTTTCGGAGAACTCCAGACAGGATTTTAATATAGCTCCTTTCCAGAATTCACTAGAGAATAACTCTGAGCATTACAGGTGATGGAAAATTGCACATTACCATCATTTCCATAGTATATTCCTGATGGGCAATTGACATCATAATTAAAAACTTTGCCAGTCACTGAAAATTCCAAAACTGACTCAAAGTGCTATTCCTTATGACTGAGGATAACTCTTTGGTTACTTTCTCCATCTGAGAAACTGGAGCTGCAGTAAGAGCTTATGCTTTTGGTGGTTTGCAAATAGCACATACCTTGTTGCATCACCTGCAAGGAGCCTGAATCTTGTCGAAGTCACTAGGAGCTCCTTCCATTTGATTTCATTGAGTCTCAAACTAAGGATGCTGTCTAACAACAGATTTTATGGCGTGTGGAGCATTCAGTATCTTGCAAGACAAGGCCTTTAAGAAAAAGTTACTTTGCGTTCCTTGAAACAGAGTTTTACAGTTAGAAGCACAAGTTATATAGCCAGTGTATTTATACATTAATTATATACTGAATTCTGAATAAAATATACATAGTGAGATAACTTGGTTGAGGCAATTATATCTTTTTAGTATGGCAAATACATTAAGAGTGATTAAGTCCGTAATCCCCAGCATGGGAAGAAGATTTGAAAAAACCCATATTTATATAGACCTAGAAATACTTAAATGCAATTTAAACTTACTTTGTTTCTGTGTCAGAATTTCTAGCGACTTGCAGAGCTTGCAGTTTTAGCCTTGGCTACACAAGTTATTTAGTATGCTAAGGCCGTCTCCAAAATTTCCTGCCTGCACATTTGAAAAGAAAAAAAAAAAGAAGAAAAAAGATATCTCGAAGGCCATAAGGCAGAAATCTTGTTTCTAACTTTGGCTGAGAGTGACAATGTTGGTCATGTCTTTGTGGGCTCAATGTGCTGTTTGGTTGTTGCAGAAAAAGAGGATTCCTTACTGTTCCAGCTATGATTACATGCTCAGATACTATCTTGATGGCTTTAGGAGACATCCATGTGTGCAGTGGGGTGCGACTGGTTGACACAAAATAATTTTTTTTCCAATTTGTTCCATGGTGACAGTAATTCAGACAAGAAGATGATTTTGCGTTCTACAGTAACCTTCTACCTGGCCAATAATTCCAAGATAATACAATGGATATTTACAAGGACTTCTTCACGCACACACAAATGCACAGATATATATGTATATAGATATATATGCATTTATAAACCTAGTAAATGAGATATAATAGCTTACATTAACTGATTTTGCTGTGCATAAAATTATTTATTTTAGTCTTTGCAGATCCTGCAAATTTTTTGTTGTTGCTTTAAGTATTTATGTGCAAATAAACTACAATGCAAATTGGTGACTTCTTACATTCAATATACACGCGTGTAATTTCTTACCATCTTTCTAGAAATATGTGATGTGATCTTGGTGTGTGCTGAGCACCTCTGACACCCATTTCTCAGGGTCTCAGAAGAACCTTAAAGACTCAGTATTTATCTAGGTTGTCTAAGCAGTTTTTTTTTTTTCTTTAAAATCAAAGAAAAATGTATGTCTTGAAAGGACAGAATAGATAAAATAATTCTTAATATAAGTTATTGAATTACCTGCCTCCATCCCCAGTTTGGGTTAACTGCAATGAGTTTTCTAGGGAAAGTGATATTCCCAAAAAATCATGAAAAAAGAAGATATGTCTTTTCTTACTTCAGTAATCTGATTCAGCTAAGGGCTAAGCACACCCTAAAAGGTGTTGACTGTTTTCAAATCCTTATAGGTTTTAAACATTTAATCATTTATGGGCTTATGGCCTGAAGAATATTTATTTAAAGATCATAAATAAATTGGAAAAAAATAATCCCAAATACTGATTTGAATTTTAGGATCTCTGTGCAAATTTTGTGCCCAAGGACTCCTGATTATCAAATGCAACCAGAGTATATTTACAGCATGCTGCCTTTCTGAAGCATGTCATAGATACTGGTGTTTCATTAGCATTAACCAGGTCAATAAGTAGCAGGTACAGATTTAGCAAGTGTTTGTGATAGTTAAGATAATAAATAGGATTGATTCCATCATACTGTCAGTCTTGACTCCATGTTTTGCAGAGATCCCTAGCAATATTGCTTGGGAAATAGTTACACCAACAAATCTCTAAACTTCAAAACCAGCTATCAGTAGTGTTTTAAAGCAAATGCTGCTAAAGGTTTTTTATTGAATGACAGAAAAAAATTTCACATTTTCACCCTGGTGGGGTCCTTGCATCTTGCAAATGTGAGTAATAAACAAACAAATGGACTCAGTCAAGTGGAATGATGTAACAGCAGTCAGCCCTTCCAATTGCTTCACCCGATTTATGGTTGTTACATCAGATTTATCAGAATGACTCATCTCTAATCCAGACTTTTTAGGCTGTGAAGAGATCATCAGCTACATTCTTTGGATACCTGAAATAGAGTCATATGATAAAGATTGATCAGCACATTGAAAGCTCTTCGCTTCAGTTTTCTTTTTCTAAGAATAGATTTTGAACAAACACAGAACCTTTGCTATCCCACACATGTAAAGTATCTCAAAAAAGGGATGTTATTTATCCTAGATTACCGTTTATTAGATGTTGAAGGGAAAGAAATGCAATTCCATACGCTTCCACTCAGCAATACCTCGAGATCCTCAGTAATGAAAATAGCTGTGACATGTAATTTTATTCCAGTGGGTCTTCATCAGTAGAGAGGAGATGTATGCTCTGGGAAACAATGTGTCGCTTAGGCTACATCTGGATCAACATCCTGAAAGAAAAAGTTCAGGGAATACTGAGGAGTCAAAGTGTTCAAGATGTTCTGCTTACTTTCAACAATTCTTTCACAGTCCAGCTCCAAGTAGTCAGATTAGATATTTCTAGTACTAGTGACTTACTACTAGAATAGGGACCAAATACCTCTCTTTTAAAGCAAGCAGCTATTTGAAGAACCTCTATCAAAGTGAAAAGACTTGTCGGTCTTCACACAGAAAGGCATGAATCTACCCAATCAGTTGTGACATAGCATTTTTGCCGGTATCCAGAACATCAGGAACAGACAACAGCTGAGAAGTGCTCAGGAAGGACCTTGCAGCATTCTCCAAACAACACCCTGGCTGCCTTCCATGCGTACAGAGAGCTCAGTCAAATCTCTTTGGTTTTAGCTAAGAAGAAATTTCCTCACAATGTGAAGAATTCACATCAGCGGCCAAGTGAAGACAGCTAGGATTAACCAGATGTCCACCAACCCAAATAAATCCACTCATCAGGATTTTGCAGAGTGTATAGACACTTTAATTTGCGTATTCAACAAATTGTGCCTTTATGATATTAGTTAGTTTCCACACATTAATTCTATTGCCAGTGCTCTCCATTGTTGTACATAATGTAAATACTTATTGTATAAATTACTGATTGTCATTTTGCAAATAAAACCTTGGAAGACATCTTTAGGAATCACCTTGCAGCTGAGGACAAAAGATCGCTATTAAGATGTACTAAACCAGCAAGAGAGCAGGCTGCTGGCAACAATTTATTTTACCTCAAGGCATTTTGGACGACTTGGTGTTCTATTAAATACTGAGCATGAACTGTCGAAACAGATGCTGTCTGGCAGATATGTCTCACCCTAGTACTGTTCCAGGACTTACCTACTTAATCAGCATCTCCTAGCAGACTGTTTTTTTGAGCTGGTAACCAGCTCTATTTTAAATGAGAGCCAAAGACTTAATCCATCCATCAATGCCAGTAGAACCCTCTCATGCATGCTGCAGTCTTATGTTGTATTAATTAGACCAAAACAAATAATTTCATTTCACCTAAACATCTCAGCTATGCGGTTTCAACTCTGTTCCACAACAAGTGCTAGATCATTTTCCATCAGTAGTCAAAAATCTTGAACTCAACCACATAAAAAGAGAACTGTCATTCTAACTCACACGTCAGAGTGTAAACAGCTCTGAAGCTGTCTGCACTTCTCTATACAACCATTTCAGTTGTCTCCTATTACCCACCTTGCTAATGAATGAATTCTTACATTCTTCTGTCACTTCTTCCACTGGTACTATTATTTCCATGAGTATGAATATGATCTTGACAGGACTAGGGCACATTTCATGAACCCTCTCTGTATTTAACTAAGCAATTCTGTCAACCCAGACAACTAACAAAGTGACTCAATTGCACTTCAGAAGGTATTTATAGAAGGGGCAATGTCCACATTTAGCCCTTTTGCTCACTGGGAATAAAAAGACATTAAGATCCATTGCTGCTGTGCTAAGGTGTCAGGCTTAAGCAAAGCATTGTTTCAGCTGATGGTGAGATGCTAGCCACCACCATCTTGCTGACCTCACATGTACTGGGCTATGAAAAAGGAGTGTGTTCTGCGTTCATTTGCTTTCATTTGCAAAGATGGCCTCCCCATGGTAGGTAGAGGGCATAAGTTATCTTTCTCCTTTGTTTTCCTTGTGTGGCTGCCATGCTCCTACAAGCGCTGCTGTGACAGTCCCAAAGTCGACACAGTGTCATCTTGATGAGGATGAGATGAATCCCTGCAGAGTCCAGGAAGCTTTGGCTGTGTGCAATTACATTTGATGGGACTCCTGAGGTGAGGTTCTGGCTTTGGATGCTCTGACATGGTGCTGACACAACACCTTCAGCACGTGGAGAGTACACAACCTTCAGGACAGCGGGAGCAGGCTGCAGCAGTCTGAAACATACCCATACCCACTGAAAACTTAATAACAAAGGACACACTAGGAATGATGGAGACTGTCACTGGTGACTGAGCAATGGTGTAGATGCCATCTTCAACTCAGTTGAAAACAAATATTACCGTGTAGCCTGTTCTCCCCCAAACTGTGTTCAAATCACCATACTGTTCTTGCAGTTTCTCATGATAGGCAATTTAACATTCAGAATAGTGATACACAAAAATAGATTCCATAGCATAGCCTGAGGGGAAGCCCCCCCTCAGTTCAGGCATTGTCTTTCATATGAAAAAACCTCAACCATGTGATGATTCTGATTGAGTGATTGAATGATTACTTTATAATGATACTTTATATGCCATGCTTGTTAATCTAACAACTTGTTTACAATAGGCACTCATAGGTAATATTATAAATACATAATGCATCAAGAGTGATTGTATTTTGTTGCCTAATACAGAGAGGAATACTATACTGCCAAAATGGGCAGTTACGTGTATTTTATTGGGCTACCATTTCATTAGCTAGATGAGACTTGGCCACTGGACGTAAGAGCTTGCACTTATTACTCTAACTGTGGCACTCAAAAGAACAAAGTTCATTGTAAGATAAAAAGAAACACCTCCTTAAACCTTGGCTCTCTTGCATATATTCATTTGCGCTCCAGCACATTTTTGTTGCCGGAGGTATATCTTCTCTGATAATGGTGATAATAGGAGCCAGTTAGGACTAGCAAAGCTATTTTGCTTGATGTATTAGCACTTCCATTTTAGAATAATCCTACTAGCATGATTCTGTAGTATTTACAATTTTTATAAGTACCGATTATATTTTCAAAGTCAAAGTGGGATAAAATTAGTGCATTGTACCCCATTGTTGCTGCTTTCTATAGTCGTCAGCCATACATATTGAACAATGCCATATGAATGTAATTTTGAGAGGTAAGAGCTTGATTCTTTAAAAAAACACTTACATGGGCAGTATGAGCTCTTGCTGAGGATCTTCACCATGTGAAAATTGTGCATACAGTCTAGTTAATAAAGAAAACCCGAGTTCCATGGATACTCAGGGATATGTAGGTGGAGTTCTGGCAAATGAGCATTTTTGTCACCACTGAAGTCCATTCAGCAGCCAAGAAAACCGTATTTTATCATACTATTTGCACACTCTACTTCTTCTCAGGGAATAATATCTGTATATCTATTTTGCAAATGTCAATAGGTGAGTACTTTTGCCCACTAGTAATAAGTGGGATTTGGGAAGAGAGGTTTCTGTAGGGATTGCAGGTCCATCTGGCAACGATGGATGACTTTCAGCAGGAAAGCTTTTCTAACAAATGACATTCCAAAACTGAGTCTTACAAAGTACTCATAGCTAATGTCAATAATTCTCTCTTTGCCAGTTTAAATATCCTTCTGAGTCTCTCGCACCCTCACTGGTACAGTACACTGGCAAAATTAGCAAGCTAATGTCACCACTCCTTGTAGATAAACACATGTGGAAAGTGTCAGGCATAAAGAGGAGATTACAGAACACATATTTCTAAGTACCACTTATGAATACAACACATGTAGTTCATGGAATTGTTGACATCATCTAAAGAGGAAAGCAAGACTGGCAACCACAGTGGATTATATTATTATTAGCCAAACTGGAAAGTAATAATTCCTTACAGCTGCTGGAGTCCGGCTCTGCCCTGGAGCTCTTGTTTCCCTGAGGAAAAATATATCACTACATTAAGATAAACATCATGGCTGTGAAAGTTCCTTAAAACACATGTGATATACTCATCTTAAACACAAGCCTTTTTCAGGTTGATGTCTTTAATGGAGCCCCTCCTCTTGGACTTGCTTGAGAAAAGTATGTCATTAAATATGGGAAAGAGGGTGAGGAGTATGGATGCAAACACAGAGAATTTCCAGAATGCACACCACTGTGAATGGGGGTACAAGCCAGCAAGACTGCTGCAGTGACGCACAGAGGCTTTGGCTGGGATTTAGGAGCCCACAGAGGTGGTGCTACACACAGCTCAAGGCAGAGCATTCCTGCCCCAGAGAGCTTATAGTCAAATAATTCAGGCAATACACAGAAGTTGGAAAGCAAAAATTATACAATGAAAAAGATGCATGCCCCTGCATTGTGGGCATCTGCATACCTTCCTGCCCCACTCCCTTCCCCTAACAAACCTTATGTGCCAACTATGGCCCAAGGGTGTTCTCTCCAGTCACTGCTGCAGCGGATGTGGCTTTTGAAGAAATGGCAGAAGAATGAGAGCGTTTCACAGCAGAGCCCTCTGGGTGTTATTTGTGTTAAGAAGAAATGGTGATGTCCGTACGAGCTAATAACCGGGAACAGGGTGCAGGCTGGCGACCACTAAGAGGCAAGGCAGCTACTTGGTAGACCTGAAGGTTAGAGCAATGGGAAGATATAAAGGAGGAGGAACACGCAGGACTGAGAACTTGTGTATCGGGCAAGACTAGGGCTGGTTTTATGTGTGTACCAGAGAAAGTCTGTATGTTTAAGAGCAAGAAAGATTACAAATAAAGAAGTGCAAAGATAATACAAAAGTTTAGATGAGCGTTTTTCTTCTTTTACTACCAGAAGAAAGATGGGTTTCACCCATGTTGGAGGAACAAAATGGCAGATTAATAGGTCCAAAATCACAGGGATGATAATAATCTTGGTCAGTGTAACCAAAACCAGGTGTTAAATTAGTCAGACTACAGAAGAGATGCAGAAAAGCTCAGTTTTAGCCATGCTGAGTGAAAGCTGAAGATAAAGCACCCTCAGAAGAGATGATGGGCAGATAAGCTGAAATACAGCAGTGATCGAAGGAAACATGCCAGGAATGGAAAAATAAATTTGCAATTTTCTATCATAAAAATATTTCAGAGCTGTCTGTTATTTTTTCTCCAGGTTTGGTTGATTATTTTTCCCTCAAGGCAAAAAGACTATTTTTGCTTAAAGCTGTTAACAAGATGAGGTGCTTGTCATAGAGGGGAATGTAGAAAGTGAGAGGTCAGAAAGGAGTAGTGCTTTGTGGGAAAAGGGTAAAGGATGTAACCTTTGTTGGGATTAGGAGAGTTGATCCAGGGTTTGCTAAAGGCAGAGTAGAAAAAAGCCTGCCAGACGTTTTACTGCATGCCTTTGTAGCTGAGTCAGGCTAAAGCATTGGAGAAGAAAAGGCATCCATAGTGGGGGGAGCAGTTGCACAAGTTGCATCTGGGTAGGTTCAAGACAGATATCAGGAAAAGATGTGCATGGAAGTTGTGAGCATCGGTGGTACTCTAAGTTGTGTCTTTAATATCCGCAAAGGTTCTGGAAGAGAAACATGGAAAGATTGAGGTCTGAGTCTGAATGCCTGATGGAAAGGATGAGCTGATACATCTGGGGGCAAGAAAGGAGAGTGAGATCAGAAGGTGGTGGGGAAGTAATAGGATGCAGTTACTGGGCGGGATGAGGTGAGAATCCACGATGGGACAAGACAACCAATACGTTAGATTGTAAGAGCACAGTGTTGGCACCCATACCCTATGGCATAGTAAGCGTAGCTCTGTGCAATAGTAGTGAAAAAAAAATACAGCATGGGGGATTTAAACAGGCCTAAACTGCAACAACAAACAACATTTGTGAAGAACAGAGTAAATCACCCAGAGCTCTGGGAGCAGTATCATGCAAGATTTTTAAGTACAACAGAGGTCAGTAAAAACTACTGGGGATCTTCTGCATAATGCTCAAAACCTTGGCACTCCAGACCCTAACTGAAGTCCAAAGCCAGCGCCTTCCATGCTTCTCAGCTCCATTTAGGAGCCTACAGGGCTGGCATCCAATTCACTGTTTCTTGGATCATCAGACAGGAAACAATGGAGCAAAACCACAATTCCTCTTTCTAGGCTTTACTCTTCCAGACTTTTCTTTCTGTAGGTCTGTACTCTCTGTAAGATCATTCCTTGTGCCACTAATGTTGAATACCTCTTCAAAAGTAATAAACAGCTTCTACCATCACTGGGCACTGAACAGTCCTGGAAGTGAGTATTATCTTTCTTATCTCACATTATGTTATGTTAGAACTCGAAGTTTCCCAGTTAATTGTTTCTGCCTAACTTTTAGCTAGCAAAGAAGAAAATTACCTGAAATCTCTGAGGTCAGTTATTAACTGAAGGTACTCCAGTCCCTGCTTCTTATCAGACAGAACAATACAATTTCTTCTGTCAATATGTCCCTTAAAACCCAAATGAACCACATAAAAAAAATCACGTTTTTTTTTTTTTAGAGTGAAGTACACTTTGTATCCACTTCATTTGAAATGCTCTATTGGCTAACAGCAGAACAATACTTTCAAAGGAAAAATTTGGGTACTTTGAGTCTGACTCACAATCAAAATCTTATTAAATGTCACAGGAGGTTCAGACCAAGTGTTTGTATTTACTGTGCTTGATTACAGATCAGTAGAAGATAAAAAAAATACTCCTAGTTCTTATACCCAAGCCATACTTTTCTTCCTATGTTAGATATTCACAGACAAGAACACAGGTGAGATGTCTTCATAGAAATGTAAGGCGAAATGTTCTCATAGAAATGGGAGGCACAGCACATGGTGGATGTGAGAGCAACTTAACCCTTTTACCCTTTAACTTCAAAGCGCAGTCAAAATACGTTTTGATTCAAATAATTTGACAGATGTAGGGAGAAATGTTTAATACAGAGAAGATTTGGCTTGGCACAAAGACGTACTTTTGAGTTTACACCTATATTTAACCTTGTCTAAATACAGACCTCTGTGTTTAGTTATTACCCAGGCAATTCCCAAAGGTTCCTAGTCCTTTCATAGAACTGTAAACATCAGTTTGCAGAAACAAACTTACAACATAGGTAAAACCAACATAACTTTGGACATGTTTTGGGACATCTCACCTACAAAATGCTTTGAATCTCCTGCAGGATCCAAACCAGAAAACTACATACAAAAGTTCCCTCTTCTGTGGTGTTTGGAAACTATGCTAACACCACTGTAAGCTGGATCAAACTGTTCCTGCATCACCATGCTCTAAGATTTAAAGAATTCTTTTTTTTTAATCTCTTGACATACAGAGCTGCATCATTCTTTTTAAAAGCAACTAAATTATTTGGAAGCCTAAACTACATTTAAAACAAAAAGATGCAGCTTGCCTGTCACTGAGCCAGACTCGATCTGTCTTTATGTGGTCTTTCAAACTGGTGTAATGGGGTGAGAGTGGCAGGACACCATGTTTTATAGAGTATTTTCAGCTGCGGCTGTTTGAGGGTTCTCAGTAAGGCTGGCAAAGCTGCAGCTGGAGTGGTTTGCAGTGTGCAGGTGAAGTAGTCAAACATGTGTACTGAATCACAGAATCACAACATTGGAAACGACCTTTAAGATCAAGTCCAACTGTTCCTGTCCTATGCTAAACCATGTCCCTAAGTACATCATCTACCCTTTTTTTAAACACATCCAGGGATGGTGACTCAATCCCCTCCCTGGGCAGCCTGTTCCAGGCCCTGACAACTCTTTCAGTGAAAAATTTTTTCCTAACATCTAATCTGACCCTGCCCTGGCACAGCTTTGTGCCATTTCCCCTTGTCATAGCTCCTGTCACCTTGCTGAAGGACCATCACCCACCTCTCTACAACCTCCCTTCAGGTAGCTGAGGTGGTGATAAGGTCTCCCCTCAGCCTCCTCTTCTCCAGGCTAAACATCCCCAGTTCCCTCAGCCAGTCCCCATAGGATTTGCCCTCCAGCCCCTTCACCAGCCTGGTTGCCCTTCTCTGGATGCACTTGAGGACCTCAATGTCCCTCTTACAGTGAGTAGCCCAGAACTGGACACAGTACTCGAGCTGTGGCCTCACCAATGCTGAGTACAGGGGCAAATGTAATTTGTATGTGCAGTTTCTCACACTTAAGTAATCACATGCATGTGATTAGCTTTCCTGCAATCAGTATGCTTATCAAGTGTATAAAGACCTGTTTTCCTTCTGTACCATGGAGAAATCAGTACTTCTGTGCTCCTTGGCATTTAAAACTGCTATACATTTACTTGCATGAATAGAGCTCAACAATTCTCAGACTATTCTCATATATCATTAGAGGCCTTTAGGCAAATGATAAAACCATACTGCAAGACGGGTATTAAAAAAAATATTTTGCCTGCCATGATTATTTATATTAGGGCAAAATTTAGAAAATTCAGTTTAAATTCTGACTTCCACAGATTAATGGAAAATGCTTTATTTTTGCTGTGACATGAAAGGTTAACAGAGTATCAACAAGGAGGAACTGACAAGCATGTGATAAGTGACAAGTATTAACATGGGAAGTTGTGTATATAAAATTACTGTGGGTTTTATCAGATATCTTTAGAAAAATAAACCATCACATAAAAAAGGTTAAACGACAAAACATGCCCAATTAAGATGGGATTTCCACATGTGAAATTTGATGATATTTTACAAATATATTAATCGAAACCATCACTACTATTTAATACATATCCAGGAATGATGCTACAGAAGTTCTGCTTACCTCTGGTTTTGGTTAGCAAAATTTAATTTTGCCTATAGGCAACATATATTTCAAAGTATGTCAGTTATACTTAAGACACATGAATGAATTTTTAGAGTAATTTCTGTGTCAGTGAAATTATTGCCCGCCCCCTCTCCCCCTCCCTGTTGCTGTCACATATAACTATCACCAGTGCTTACATGGAAAAGTAGTATTATGAAACACATTAAAGATGATTTATCAGCTGGAAATAAGGAAAGAGAGCCAAGAGCAGGTGATGAACTCTTGAGAACCACTGCATTAAGCTGAGACAGAAAAGGCTGTTCCATTATTTCCACTGACCTGAAATATATAATCAATCGGGACCAAGTTCCATTCTCATTCATGCTAGCCTAATTACATATTATTTAAATAGCATTACTCCTGAGTTCTATGTACTTGAGTGATCATCAGAATTTGGCTTTTATTTGGCCCCACAGAAAACATGATAAAAGAGCCTTGTAGAGATCACAGCTTGCTAAAGCTCCAGGTATGCACTACTTGGTTTCTTTTGGAGGGAAGGTCTTAACTTACAGCCTTCACTGTTTGCAAATGAAGCAACGTGTTCTTCAGCAGAGTTGCTCACTCAAACAGGTAGGATTTACAGCTAGACGTTAAAATGAAAAAAAAAATAAATCAATCTCTAAATCTCCAAACTTAAAAATCAGCCCAGACACCATTAAATGAATTGTACAACTTGTTCAGGGCTGCTTTAATATGGTCAAGAAAAAGATGCTACTTAAGTAGTCTGCCAAATCCTGTATCAGCTGCAGTTTCCAGATAGAAGTAAAGCGCAGTCCCATGTCGAGCACATTATGGTATCTAATCTGGCAGTCACAATAGGTGACTGATGCAAGATTCTCTCCCGGCAGAAAAAGTGTTTGACACAGGAGGTTACTTAGCAACATTTAGACATAGGGCTAAAATGACAATAGGATGGAAGTTTAATAAAGGGACTACCAGAGGACCAAAATTCAAGACTGCCCACAAGAATAGGAGGGAGTGCAAATGGTATCTTTCTGCTTAGCTGAGACTCATGGTTTACTCATAGGGAAGACAGTCCAAATCTCTTCTTTGGACTCCAGCTGAACTCAGCCAGCAGTGGTTGTGACAGAAACCTGCAACACCCTCCTTCAACCCAGCTGTCCTGGAGAGTCATCTCCACCATGCTTTTTTTCCACTTTCAGTTCATCCCTGAAGGAAGTTGCAGAAACAATCTATGTTTCACCCTACATCACATCAAAATCCTGTATCTCTAACAGATTTTTCTTTCTGGGGAGTCTGGTGGTCAGGCTTATCCAAGTGCTCAACCCACCACTTTCCTCGTCTGTAACCTGTAGCTCACCAATGCATGCAAATGTTTGCTAACATGGTGATTAACCCTGGGAAAAGAGACAGTATCAAAGAAAATAACTTTTAATAATTCCTTTTATCAGAAAGGAAACCCAGGGATTCCTCTGCTACATTCTGTGGCAAATCTGATGCGCAAAGCGTCCTGAGCAAAGCATTCATGCTCTGGTATTCATTGGGTCTAATCTGATCTCAGTTACAGGGATGCCACAAAACTGAGATGCCACTACAACCAATTATTTAAAATGGAGAAAACCCACAAATGTGGTCTGTCGGGGGCCGTATGTATGTTGTGCAGCACTGCAATAGCTTACATTGTAGCTTAGTGGTCATTCATCTTTTTGGTAGAAAAACACAAAATGGCCTCCAAAAAGGTAACAAAGCATCACCCAAAGAAAAGATTTTCCAAAGGCTGCAAGAAATAAACAGACCTACTTTCAGGGTCAGTGCTTGGTGTTAGAAAGCTGAGAACTGGTGAGGGATACTGAATCTCTTACTAATGCATGTCTCCTGTGCAGCAACCAAATTTTACATGCAAACTTTTAAATGAGCCTTTGACTTCAAAAGTTTAAAGAGCCAGCTTTAAAATCTGCTTTGCTTACTGGATATGTTTGAACAATTGCACTGAAAAAAATCCCCTTTCACTTGAATAAGCAGCTGATCATTTCTCTGAAGTAAATATAGAAGGAACTTGAACTCAAAAGGAGCCGTATGTGGTAATCAGCACATTACTCGGTGTAATGAGAAAATCATCTCTGTTTTCTAGAAGCATTAGATGATTGCATGATCGTGGCATTATACTTTATCAGCACTAATATATCAACTTCGTAAGTGTACTCAGGAACACAAAAGTTGTTCCCATAAAAAACACGGGCAGTGCTCAGCATTCCAGGGCTGTTTACGCTCCCAAAATATCTCACGAGTCAATTTGCCAGTCTCATTTTTCCGATGATGCAACTATTTATCTCACATGACTAGGTCTATAGAAAGGTCCCCGAAGAGGAGAGGCGGCCGTGCCGCCCGCCGTGCTCCGGGCCAGCTCCCCACAACAGCGCCCTCGCCACTGCAACTCCGTCGGGCTGCTGGACAAGCCTTGACTGAAAAGGTCTGGTTTACCTAGGGGACCGGCTCCTCCTCCTCCCCATTTTTATACTACTGTGGGGTTAATAGCTATGTCGTGTGGGGTCAGGGAAGACATCTGTGTCTCAGATAATATGCTTACGGTGATTACCACACATAATTGACTGACCTTCCCTCATTCTTTTCCTGCTGCAGGCCATGGCTGATAGGGTGAGATGCTCTAGAGGAGTTTATTTTCCATCACACACTATTGTGCTGCTGAGCAAATATTTTAGCAAGCTTTGAATGAATCACCTTTCAGGCTTTGGGTTTGACAGTTAAAATATGAAGGCTGTGACCAATCTAATAATATTAGATTTTAAATCAGCTTTGGGAGAAAACATGGGAAAATCCTACTTAAAATCCATTTAGAGATACCTAATAAAATCTTGGTTTGAGTGCTGAAGTCAACGTAAATTTTTCAGAATTCTTGTTCTTTCTTTTGCCCTCTCTGCAGGCTTCATCTCCCCACCTCGCTTGGAACATTTTAAGCTCTTGAGTGGGTTTGTCTCAAAAAAATGTCTGCAAGCCAAGGCGTAATAAATAAATAAATATTCATGCATCACAAGAACCAAGCTCCCAAGTAGGAAATGCTGAGGTCTAATTTAAGACCCTTCCTTCAAGGGAGAGCATTAGAAACCCTTTATAGTTCATGGGGCTATGAGATAGGAATATACAACCCTGCTGGACTATTATGCATAAACACGTTTTATAGTTGAGAGGAAATAAAAAAACACACCACCTCACCATTCAACAGCAAAGTAATATTTTCTACTCTGTCTCTAAAAAAAAAAAAGAAAAGAAAAAAACACGCAAAATTGATTTTTATAGCCAATGTACACTCCCCAAAGGAACAGAATAAATATAACAGGAGATTTTTTTTTTAATACTGCCAAAGAAAAGCTTCATTTGTAACATAAAGGTTTTAACTTTGTAATACTGTTTTACTCTAACTCTGTTTTATCTATCTAGCAATTAGTCTATCAATCCGTACATAATATACTCCCACAGGAAACACTCTTTATATATATAGATATATATCCCAGGCTAGACTGTGAGTGATTAAAGCTTTGTACCAGGAATATTCATCAATTCAGGAAACAAGTCGATACATAAAGTTGTCTGCACACATACACACACAGTCACATGCACATACATGCACACCTACCTCCTCCTTCCTTTTAAAACCCTTTTGTCACATGGAAAATAATCTTTACCACGCACCACCAGTGACTATTTATGGCCTGTACTCAGAATTTCAAACTGCAGCAATTTCACTGGGACCTAATGGGCGGAATGATATGATACATTGAACAAATACATCTGTTCTTACTCCTGCGGCTGAAAGCTAACATTTGTGCAAATGAATGTTCCAGCACTACAGCCAAAAAGTGTTTCCAACCCCAGTGGTTCCTCCACTTTAATTTGTCCAACAACATAATCTACATTCCTAGCTGCCATTTACAGAAAACCATTTGGAACTGCCATCATCTTTCAAACATTTAATATAATTCATCCTCCCCCCAAAATGTAGCAACTGCTTAATAAGGAAAAATATACATATTCTAAATGTATGGGTGATCTTTAGACAAATCTCAGCATCACTTCATAATTATATACTACAAGTTTTAATTAACTAAAGCTCTGAAAATCATAATGCCTTATTAAAATGCAATTAATCCTTTGATTAAAAAACAAAAAGCACAAGTATTTACAACAAAAACACAAGTAGAATAATTACAAATATCATGTACCCATTTCTTTTATTTGGGTGTCACTTATGATGTCTCACGTTCCCTTCATTAATTCAAATACACACATTATCTCAAATCCACAGCAGACTGAGTGACAGTGGCCACCAAACACACAGCACTATATCCTATTGATTTCTGCAAATCCTGAACAATGCCATTTGCATGCTTGTTTCTGTAATAATAAAGATATGCCATTCAGAATTAAAGCACCGGCCAGACTAGTGGCAACTAATTGTGTTGTGTGTAATGAGTGCAATTTCAATTTGATATAACCCTCAGCTTTTCTTACAGCACTCGCTAAGTACTTTCAAGTCTTTGTGGGGAAATAATTGATTTTTTTGTGCTGTGGGCACAAGAAAATTATTATGATCTTTTGAATAATGCCAAAGAAAGGACCATGAATGATTTAAATTGGTATATGAAGAAGGCTTCACTGTGGATTGCAGTTTGACTGACATCCTACTAATGTAGTATCTAGATTAGCAATTTTTAAGGAGGCAGCTAATATAAAACTGGTAAAACGGAAAACATTGCTAACAGGGATTTTGTATTTGTTATTCAGTGAGGAATAACAATATGGGGATTTAAGACACGTCAGACAAACACTATACTATTACATAATTGCCCTTGCTCTTTTCTTTTATGGCACATGTATTGAAGGGTATGTTTCAATTGATAAATTACACATTTAAAATATGTAGATACAATGGTACAGTACTAGGTTATCACAGCAGCTAAAGTCCATTGGATATGTCGGTCTGTAACCACCATGTACAAAACCTTTTGTTTTGCCTGATTGTGACAGGAAGGTTAGTAAACTTCCAAAAATTACTCTCCCGAAGAATCGAGATAATTGCCTTTCCTTTCAAAGGAAGGAAATCTTTTTCCTAAACTGTTGCCTGTACCAGAGCACCATCCTGCCTTTTTATCCCCATGCACCGTAAGTTTTATTTAAGAATGAAAAGTCAGAAACAGGTCTCAGCTATCTAAAGCAGCACCCCAAGCCAAATTCAACCCAAGAACTGCCTCTGCATAACTAATCAACTAATCGCAGATTGTTTCAACCTGAAATCAACCCCCCTCTTTCCTTTCTTTTTCCTCTTAAATGATAAATACATTTTATGTAGAAAAAGTGCTGGATAAATAAGGACATTATCCACATTCCACCTTAAAATGCATACCTTCCAAATCTTATTCTTCAGAGGAGGGAATGTTGTTAATTTAGTTGGTCATAACTAAATAGTTTCTAATCTGGAGCAGGAGTCTGCTGAGAATATTGGACAGTTTAAAGGTTAATCACCATCGCCTGGTTACACAAGTGAGGCAGAACTAATTCCTCCAAAGGCAAATGGCTTGCAGTTTTATCAGCAGTGCAGATTAGAAGTGTTAATATACAGAATAGAATGGATGCTCAAGGGCCAGTTTTCCCTTATCGGCAAACTTTGCAACAGAACTCAGCTACTGCACAACCTCTGCACTTTCTATAATAAGGCCCCTCATTTTGCCTCTCGAGCAGAACTATCAAACAATCCTCCCCAAACCACTGCCACCAAAATCAGGGTATTACAGACCACAGCTAATTGGAAGATCACTATAATGAAGTAAAAGATAAAATACTTTGGCTGCTGGCCTAAAATGTGGATCAGCACAACATAGGAAGCTATCTGGCTATGTCACATTCTGAGAGATTTACATAAACAATAAACTCAAACCAACAGCCCCCCAAAATACATCTTTGTTTACAGTAAATGCAACCTAAAGCAGTGGTTATAAAAAGTGGGGGGATTTACATATTCAGTATTATTAACAGAGCAGACTCTGGTGCCGCTACACCAGACATATGTAACTGCATGTGTGTATGCTCTGAAAGAAAAAAAAAGGCAGGATATGTAAGTAAACATGTAAAATATTTACATATTTACGTTGCTTAGTGTACACTAGAATATATTTACTGCCACAGCACATCACAGCACACAGGCTCTTGCTTGACTTTACCAAGGCTGTTCTATGCTGCAGGTGTTTTCTATCAAAAAAAGAAAGGAAAGGGGAAGATCCATCAGTGTCACATGCTACTTCCCAAATAAAACATGCTGACAGAAAATCCTACCTAAAAAGACAAGAAAAAGAAAGGTACTTTGTGTAAATGCATCAAGGAGAAAACCGGGCAATTCTGCTCCACAAATACGAAGAATAGTCTGTTCAGAGAAAAGTCATATAAAATATTACAGTAATCATCTTTGTGTAAGAAACCTGGGGATAATGAGCCTACATTTTACAAACACTGGGCCTGAGCCTACTCCTGCTGATTGAGTGGGGACTTCTGCCACTGACAGCAGTGGGCTTCCAATAGGCTCCAGGCGTTCTCTTGGAGCTCCAGTAAAATTACCTAGGCTGTCCTCTCTGCACACCTCCCAAGCCATCAGCACACTAAGTCTTTGCCCCATCCATCCTGTCACTCCACTCCACCTGGGCTTCAACTGAGGCAAGTATTCCATTGCAGGACACCAAGTACCTAAGTCCCATTCATACCGAAGTTCAGTTCAGGAGAGGGGAGCAGAAAGTCCTGAACTGGTATTTTTCCTAAATTAAAGGGCTGTTAGTCTTAATATGAGACACGTAGCTCTTTAACCAGTCACAGAAAACCTGATTCCTTCTGAGGCTACCACAAAGGAGGAAGATTTTTTTAAATAGAGAAACAGCTTTTCCCTGGTCATGAGCTTCTAGAGGATATACACCATACATCTCTGTCATGATTTGCCAGGGAAGCAGCAAAAGAAACACAGAAAAGGTATAGAAAATAGACTTCTCAGTCTTAAATATTACCTACTACAATAAATATGTTTGAAACTGGAATGGAATGATTACAAAACCATGCTAACAACAGAAAACACTGTCTCTCACATACATATTGATTTTCTTTAGGAATAATTAATTTACATATATGAAAGTATAACACCAAGCACGTTAGGTGTAACACAGGTAAAATGGAGAAATTTGCTTTCGAGAAGGATTTGTGGTTGGGCAGTCTCTCTTGCTGATTATTTCAGTATATAAAAATACACTTTGTCTAGACTCACATTCAGCAGTCACTGTCATCAGGGATTCACTCAAATCCTCATGGTTCAAAACATAAAAATGCCTCATTATAGTCTACTGGTATCTCCCGCTGCTTCCCAAAGCTTGGATAAACTTGAGCTTTGCAGTGTCACCTGAGAGTCTGCAGCTCTGCAGAAACTATAAGATGCATAGCTTCATTGACCAAGAAGCCATCTATCAGTCAAGGTTGACACATTCCTGATCCCTCAAGGCACATCAGCTCATCTTCACTGCCACAGAATCACACAAAAGGGAGGTGGTTTCTGTAGCAAGGATCATAACTAATTAAGGGGAAAACCACAGTAAAAAAGCTTTTCAAGTAACAGAGTAGCACCCTTGCAGGCTGCTCATAGAATAACCCTTCACAAATAAGTCACTGCTGAAGTTTGGCTCTGGTCTCATGGTGTAACTGGATGTAGGTGCATTGCAGAGATCTAATCACAAAATGAAATTGAATACAGCTTCATCACCAAGTAGATTAGATAAAAACATTCATAGCTACAGCCGTGGGCATAGGCAGAAACCATTAAGGACTCTAAAGGACTTGCAGATCGAGAATGTCGATACTAAAAGCTTGGAAAATGTCATTAAAAGCAAACACTAAAGACTAGCACTGACAATCCCATTCCTTCATGTGGGTCTCACCCCGTCAGAAGATTTTACCAACTATGGAAGGGGTCCAGCACCCTTTTGCAGGCTGGTTAAAAATTTTCTCCAGCACACTTGACACTTTGTTCAGGTAACAAAGATGTTTGCCATCACTCAAAAAATTACTTCAGTGACCCCAAAAATTAATATTATAGACCTCACCCTGACTGAAACAATCTTGTTAAAACTTCTAATTGGAAAAATATCCAGCTGTGTGATCAGATTATGTCAGTGAGGATTCACAAGTTATCAGGCACCAGGAGCAATCTCTTGTTCACATGAGACATCCTTTGAGGGACACTCCAATCAAAGCTACTGACAGGTAACAGAGCATCTACCACCCTACAAAATCCACACCTACACTAATAGGAAAAAAATCTACAACATGTTAGAGAAAACACGCAGATGTCTGAGAAACATTTTATTATGGTTACCTTAGAGTACTCCTTGGTACTTAAACACAATGAAACTATCACAAATTCAGCAGTTTGGTTTCTCCTGGAGTTTTTCAAGCAAATCTTCCATTTCCTGCCTTTCCAATGCAAAAAAATAAAATTAAAGACAACGCAGAAAGAAAACACAGGCCACAGATGAAGATATCTGTTTGGCCATATTCACCAGTATCTTCTTCCTGCTCATCTATGTTTGTGGACAATCTTGCCTCATTTGTGGATAGTGTTGCTGTTCATCAAACACTAACATAGCTCTGGAGGGAATAATCATGTCCTGGCAGGAGGCTGTCCAAAACGACCCATTAGAGTTTTTCTGTCTTCAACATTTCCAGCTACAGGATACTTGGAAGCCAATGATTTGAACCTAGTGATTCAGAACAGCAGGAGATATGGCTGGTTACAGTAGGCATGGAAAAGAAAAGATTCGCTCTGTCTAACCATGTAGTCCTTATACAAGCCCTGTCATCAGAATATACAAATGCCTCTGTTGTTTGCAAACACAGTTGGGAAGATTAGTTGCATATATTTTTGCATTTGGTTCATTTTGCATATTTGCCAAAAATGGGGAAATGTAAATCAGTGGTATGATCTCAGAAAGTTGATCTGTATAAATGCAAACAACAGATAAATTTCACTGGAAAAGAAAGGAAAATGAAATACTTGAAAAAATCGAGGGAGGCAAATGCAAGAATCTATTGCAATCTGGTCTGAGAGCAGCATCACTGGCATTTACCACTGAACAGCTGTATCGTTTCATGCCCACTTGGTCCTCCACAAGGTTGAAAAACATCCATGGGCTTCTGTCAGTTATTCTCCTCTTATACAGAACTGCATAATTCAAAGATAATCACCTATTTCTTGGCCTCTAGCTCCCTGCCTGAACAGTTTGAGTATCTCCTCATTCAGCCCACGGGCTACTCTTTTACCAACAGTTTATTAGTGTCCTACCCTGCCAAAACCCACTCCCTCTTTTGGTCTCAGAGCACATGCCCGCATAGTTATTTTAAAGAAAACAGGGTACTACTTTGAACAGATCCTCATTTCTTCGCATCGTATGGCTGTAAATCACCAGATTAGTTCTAGAACTATCTTATTAACAGATAAAGTACTATTCTTGAGTCCCTAATGACATTAATAAATTTTTGCCACAAAATCCAGGTGCCCAACTCAGATTTGGCACCAGTTAGTAGACACTGTATGTTTATATAGCCTCAAGGGGAGGCTGGGCAGGACCACAGAACAGAAATGTATAGAGAGTTTTAAAATACTTTGGAATTACACCCATTTCAGGAAATTCTTCATCCATGAGTAGCTGAGAGCCAGGAGCATCAGGTATGTGAGACCAGCTCTCTACTCTTCCTTGCTTACCCACTTATCGCTATTGTTGGAGCCAGGATATTGGGCTACACTGACCTTTGTTCTGAACCAGTATGCCTCTTATGTTCGTATTATGTTCTTATGTTAAGCAGGAAAAGAATTTCGCCTCTGGATAACACCCGGTTGTGCTTGAATTCAGCAGCAAGATTCCTTTTCTCTTTATTGTTTCAGATTTGGAAAATTAATTTAAAAAAGGGGAAAAAGAAGAACAGTAAAAAAAGTGTGAGCATCAGTATACGAACTTGTGCTAGTACCAGACTAAGAAGATTGATTTTGCTATCATTTAGAATTTTGCAGAAATTTTTGTCTGCATGGATAGGGATTTTTTTTTCATCCTGAAAACCATGTTAGCTAACTTTTGCTACCTGTTAATTACAACATTATGAAGGAATTTGAAACAGGTCTCTGTGCCGCCACTCCCCTGCCCCCCAAAACTGATTCAATAGCAAGCCTTCCTAAGTCTGAAGCCGTGATAGATTTTAGACAGAATAGTTCTTTTCATGGCCCCACAACCTTCACCAGAATACCTATAGTATCTAAGGTCTTTAGATCTAGACTGTGAGCTCATCCAGTCATTGGCAATTTTGTTGCATTTCTTACAGCAAAACTGATGGTTTATAAGAAGTCTTTCAATTATATAATTTTATAGTGACATGATTTTAACGCTGTCTGTCCAGATGGAGCTTCACACCCCTTCATCAATGAAATCCTTTGGAGAAGCATAATGAGTTATGGAAATACTTTGAATCTCTCAGTGATTATCAGGTTTGATTTTCTCACTGCCTACAAGAAATTCTGTTTCATCGATGCTACATGGAAAGATAAGACTACATATCTCTGGAAGTAAAGATGCTAAACAGTAAAAGAAAAAATAACCCCCCAGCAAAAAAAAACCCAGAACAAAAATAACACAAAACCCCTACATAAACAGTGCAAATAAAAATTTGAATATGTTGAAGACAGAAACAACTTGAATCAAATCAAGGGGTCAGGATGCCTTAAAGAAGGATTTAAGAGAGATACAGGAAGAGAGCAACAGGATCTACACAGGTTTTACTGCAAGACCGGGATTTTTAGGTCATAAATTTCCAATCAAAGGTTAAAATGGACACACAGACATCATGTTTTACCAGAAACACTTTGAGAATTCTATTTTCTCCACATATCGCAGTTTGAAGCTGGAAAGCAATCACGCACAGTTGCTTATTTAGGTGGAACTGTACAAGCTGAAGTGAAATCAGACAAAACAATATGTAATAGCAGCAAAACAGAAGAGTCTTAATTCTAAGTGGTTCTGAGCTTGGCATAGGAATAAGGAAATTAAAACATGATGAATATTAATATTTAGATTGCCTGTGCATCAAGAGGTAAAACATCTCAGAAAAGCTACCTCTGCTGTGCATACCAAGCTTTTATTCTTTGATGTTTTAAGTTATACAAACAGTAGTCAGATAAATATACATGTGGAGCTCAAAAAGCTACAGTATTTCACAGTGTCACATCTAGTGAGGGATTCTTTTGATATTTTTTTTTTTACCAGCACTGTTCTTGTGCACAATTTCTTTATGCCTCATTTCCTATAAAAATATTGGTCAATGAACAATGAATAACTAGACATTTTTCATTGTATAACCAAGAGTGAACTGTCTTTTTGGGTTTGTTTTCATTTCCCATGTATCTTAACTTTCATAATGTGTGCTTACATCAATACAGTAATTTTATTTACTGAATTTTATTTGCATAATCATTTATTCATACTTTAATCATTAGAGAGACAGAAATTTTGCTATAGCAAATTTGAGAAGCAAGTTCGACAGAAACTTCAAACATGAATGAATCTGATCCGCTCTGTTTCAAGACATATCTAACTTGAAGCACAGCAGTAGGACTGTGCTTCTGAGCATATTTATGTAGACCACCTTCTGAACTGGGGATGTAAATGCATGAGGTGGGGATAGAGACTGTCACCTCTTCCTTCAGAGGATTACTACAAGACATAAATTTTATGTAAACATGTTTAACTGACTTATGGAAAACCCACAAACAAAAATGTACAATTCATAAGAGATACTTTTTATGGCTTTGGAAAGAAATAAAAATTTTTTTTAAAAGCCCATACCCAGGTACTTTATTCTGGTTAAGGTCATACCATTAAACAAACTCCCAAAGAGAATTATCAATGTTTTCGGGCACCATAAATTAGCAAAACTGATCAAAATGGAAGCAACCTTTTCACACAACAGGGAAGATAGAGTGATACCAAACGTTGGCTGCTGTTACTGACCAAGACAGCGGGTAAAGCCTATTCAAAAAGTGGGCTCAGTGTCTGGAAGAGGTGGCATTTACAATCAAGATGGGTATGGTCACAATAGTAAAATGATCTATTTCTAGGAAAAATATAATGAAATTGAGCAGGCCCGTTCACCAGGCACTCCTGGTGAATGTGACTAACGTGCTATTTGGAGCAATAGCTAGTTTTCTTTATGAGATTTCTTACAGAGCTAAAGTAGCCATCCCATGTTTGATATCTAATGGGTAACAGGGAAATTCACAATTTCTTCAAGCACTTGTCATGCCCATCTCCATTTTCACTGGGGTTGGAGGGACAAAATATTTTACTTGACACCCAGATGAGAATTCAACACACATCACAGCTTATGTAATCGAGAAAGTCAAAGATGTTATGGGAAGGAATCAGAAGCATGTCTTGTCTTGCTTTGTCAAAACAGAGGATATCTTTATTGTTGCATTGGCAGCCTTGTAGAAAACTTGGAGGGAGCAAAGGCAAGCTGAACAACATCTTTGTAACTGTTTCTAGTCTTAAAATACAAGTTCCTGTTCTTAGCTCTGTGGTGCAAGCAGTTCTCTCAAGCACGAATGGCATTATCATTGTGCATGCCTTCATCATCTCTAATTCAAAGTAGCCTACCCAGTCAGAAACAGAAATTGTTGCAGTGTGACAGGTTTGCAAAACAGTTTGTCTGACTGGGATCTATGCTGGCCACCAACTGGTTTCCTGATGGCATTTAAGGTTGTTGACTTAAAGCTGTGCTGGCAATTTATCAGTGGGGGAAGGAGTTTAGTGGGAGGTACCTTTCTTCCCCCGTTTGCAAGACTCAGGATAACGCATGCTCGATAACATGTGAAAAGGTAACTTGGTGCTGCCTGTGCTGCCTCTCATCAACACAATGACATCCACCCTAAGAGCCCTAAATGGCATTCGGCTTGTGAAGAGGTTGCCTCCCTCCTGTTTAAATGGAGCAGTGGTAATCAGCAAGGGTGCTTAACCTGAAGGAGGATATAAGATCAGGAACTTAGACTCAAAAATTCTTCCTCTCTTGATGCAGATGCCCAGAGCCAATAAAAACCACAAAGGAAATGAAAAATCCATTCTGCAGAGGCTTTAGAGGTCTCTTATTTTGAGTTTTAAAACTGTAACCAGAGCAAATCGCCCAAACGTTTTTTGATATTTGGGACATCACAAATAAAAAAATATAAGTTTTATTTTCAGTTAGTTAAGATGTTTAACTAAACATTAACTTTTAATTTTTACATCATGCTACAGTACCTAAGATGATGTTTAAAGACACTCCAAACAAAGAAGTTTGGAAATGGGAAAATGAAAAGACTGTATTGCCAAAGATGTCAAAACAAGATGTTTTGACAATGCCAGGACATTTTAACCAGAAAATGTATCCCAAATTATGTTTCAAAGAATTGACATGATTTCATAAAGCATTTGGGTTTCCACTAACACAATATGAAGATTGGACAGAATGTTGAAACGATGCATACTTATCAAGTACAATGTTGATTTATTTTAACCCATTCTGTTATCAAAAGTACAGCTCATCTCTAGAAAAGAAATAAGACATACTTAGTGGAAGCACACATGCCTTACAAAGTGGGAGGAGGGAACTGGAAAAAGTAGAACCTTGAGATGAAACAGATGGAATGAAAGCATTTAGCAAATGTCAGTGGTGGGCTATGTTATTATATAGTTGTTCAGGCTTCTCTAGTATGAAAAGCCAAATACTTTATGTACATGTGCACACTGAAACTAACATATAGGCATCAAAAAGCATTACAGTGAGATTTTTAATCAAAAGCTAATGTAAAAGAAATCTTACTAAAGCTGGCACTGTCAAGCTATGTAAAGCCCACCAGTCTTGATGTCCCCTTCCAAAGATTTACACTTCCTTCATTGCCATTTCTCTTTCTGGTTTCCTCCTCATAGTAAGAGCACATTGGAGGGGCTGGGGATTCTCCCAGTGACCAGGACCAGAGTTTTTCCATCAGCAGACCTTATACCTATAAGCTCCTCAGTGTACTGAAGAGTCACTATGGAAGACAAGTAGTGGGAAAAGCAAAACATACCTGACCTGGAAACTGCATGTTTTTCCCATGGAAATGTCGTTTCTCCCTGGTATCAGACGTTGTGATTAAGAACAGTGGTGACTTCTTCAACACCAGGAAGATTCCTTGAATTCCTGAGAACAGAGGTAAATTAGAATTGTAAAATGTAATTATGAGAGAGAGATTTGTGTATATAAAATATTCAGATCAAGCATCTAGCAAAAGATTATAGGGAAAAGCATCAGAAGGAGGGAGAAGTAGCAAAATTAGAGGGAGCCAAAGAAAACTACAGCAATGTGACACTGTTTGGCATCTCTGTGCTCTGACTAGCATGCCATAATTAAAAGGTATTAAAGGCCTTTACATTTCTATCCCGGTGGTGCAAAATTGAAAACAATAAGCTGCTTTTTCATAGCACCAAACTACCTTTCCCACTCTTCTTATTCCCACCCCTGAAATTCTGCTTGAGTTCATCTTTACCTTGACCTTGCTTCTGCTGAAATCCTTGTTCAAGTCTTAATCACTTTGCATCTTGAATAGCGCAATTCCTTCTACGGTCTCTCTAAATCCCAACTCTCTTTAAATGTCAAGAGGTCCAGAATGGTGCAGTCAGATTATTTTCTTGCTCCATGCATGGATAAACAATGTGATAGAAGATGTGTTTATGTAGTAAAATTGAGAAGCTGAAATAGGAGAAGAGTCAGGTGATTGTATATAGAACTGGAACAGCAAACAACAGACATACAGCAGCTAAAAACTGGCAAATATTCTCAGACACTACTGTGACAGTTGAACACCCACATATCAACAATAAGATATTTGTTTACTACAATATAAAGAGCACAAAGATCAAGAAACCTGGAAACCCCAGACTTCTCTATCACTGCAGACAACAGACATATACAGAGTGTCTTGCCTCCCAAAACAATAACACATACTTGGTATCAAAATAAACTCCAAGATCTTCAAAATCACAATGCAACTGCTGTATTGGAAAAGGCTAGTGGTCTCTGCAGTCAAAGACACACCCAGGTCTACTCTTCAGGCTTGCTTGTTGAGCCAAGAGCTACCGCACTTCACTTTGTTAACTGTGAAGAACCCACGTGAAGAAATTATTTGCCAGCAGAAGCTAAGCAAAGGTGCTCTATATCAGATCACATGGTTTCAGAGTCATATAGAATCCTAAAAGTCAACTGCTTCAGGAAGATCTGTTATTTAACTCTTGTTTTTCTAGGAATTGTAGGGGTTGCTCTGTACTAAAACAAAGAAGTTAGGTATGTAGACGTTAAGAACCAGATGCTTGTAGGCTTGCTTAGAATTAAGGAGACACTGTGAATACTTCTCTAGAAATCAGGGAAAACAGCTCTCAATTGCCTAGAATGCCTGAGATAAAATAAGGGTTTTATCCCATATTTATCATTATACAGCCAACAGCAAAACAGGATGAAGTAAGCATAATACCAGACTTCTGTTCCTAAAACACCCTGGCTCTTACAATGCATCTGACAATCTCTTCTAGTACAGATAACCGAAGAAACATACCATGGCTATGTAGAAAACCCACCAAAGTGACAATTCAACTCATAAATGCAAAAGACCATTTCATATACTTCATCCTTTTTTTCTATATTCTCCAAAATCACATTCAGTTTTGTAGGAAAGCACTTTCCTCACCTGAGCAGCAATCAGAAAACTTAATAAACAAATTCCTCTCCAAAACAACACATCTCACAAATCCTTGCAAACCAATAAACCAAACCAGTTTCATTTAGATTATTAAAATGGCATTAAAATAGTTAATTTAAAAGAATTTGAAATTATTTTTCAATATTACTGGCTCAAATCAGTGAATAAAATTTCATTCTGAGACATGAAGTGGAAAATTCCTGAGGAACAGTTCTAGGATATAGCTTCAAATGAAAAAATAACTGAAACCAACCTCCTCCTGAAAGAAACACCTGGTCTCACCTCTGCTTTTCAGTTTGCTTAAAAAAACAAAACAACACTCAACCAGCTGTAGCTATTTCCCCAAAGCCCTTTAGCAAATCAGTTTCTGCCCACCTGTAGCTGCTCCTTCAGACACCATGTGTAGGCCTGAAATTGGGTGGTGACCTTGCTGCTGAAGATGAAGCCAAGTGCCCTAGAGCTGGTTTCAGCCTGGTTACATGCCCGCCTAAGCCAATTTTCAATTTTTTCAGGTGCAAGTTTTAACATGTGCAGTAGCCCTCCCACTTTGTTTGGTCTCCTCATTACCATATGAAGACTTGCATTAGATGCCCACGGGCATTTTGCAAATGCAAGGATTTTCAATTACCCATCCTTCTGACAGGCATCATGTTGTCTTTGTACAGCAGCTTTAGATTCATGAATGGGGGTTTGTGCGTCATTGTTGCTAGCTATGAATAACTGTAATAACTGTCCCTCTCTTGCAAAACGCCGAGTAGCACCTACCCATGCCCTCTTGAGTCAGCTCTGTTTTCCTTCCAGAAATACTTCTGGATCTATCTGGGCTGCCAGCTGTGGACAAGTATTTTTTTTTTGAATGGTGGTTCTGCATCAGTTAGGATGCATTCCATCGGTGCTGCTCCTATGCTTGAAAATAGAAAGCCAACAATATCTGAGGGATTAATATGATTTCTCATTAACGAGAACTCCGTAACCTTTGGTATGGGATATATTTAGCATGTTTGTTCTTTTTTTCATGAAGTATATTCTACAACATGCTGTGATTTCTGGCCTATTGATTAATGGGTCTTTCCACCACAAGCAATCTTAATCTTTCTTAATTGCCTTAATGGCTGCATGGCCTCTCTTTTATACTCTCTGCCCACTATGTTGTTGTTGCAAATGCTTTTGTATCTAAACTTCATGACTATACCAGGGACTTAAAGGAGGCTGACTGTGAAGTCTATTGTTGCTCTTGTTCTTTCTATTTTTTAGATTCCTGTTTCAGGCTTCTAATTTATGTAGGTAATTTTTGGATGTGATGGTGTAAATGTGCATAAATTAAAAAACAATTGTCCAAAAGTCATCAATAAAGGAGCCCATTTTTTACAAATTCATAATATACCACTTCTTTTAGTTGCAGCGGACTGTATCCTGCTATTTAAATCTGAAACATTAAAGTCTGTAGCTAGTGTTCAAACACATTTGTGGGAAAATCTGTTCTACAGTTTGTAGAAGACTGGGTAAGTCTGCCCTGGAAGTGTTTGCTATGATACATAGCATAAAAAATGGGGAGTCCACAAATAGATCTCTGGTTTGTGCCTCTGGTATTGCCCAGGGCTTTATTTTGAAACAAAAGAGAAGATGAGACAAGGAGTAATTTTTTTACAGTACATGTCACTTAAATTGCATGATGTCTAGGTCAGTAACGTTTGCTGATCAGTGTGTTTTATATGTGGTATTAAACAAAAAGGCAGAAGACAGACAAAGTAAATGATGGACTTAGATTTGCCCTGTCATCTTATTGACTTCACTTTCAAACTACCCTTTCTCTACACGAAGAGCTGGAACACCGGCAGAAATACATGGACCCCACGTATCATCATTGCCCCATGGGATAAATACACCACCACACAAGGTTGCACTTACACAGGGCAGACACTCACAAGAGGAGAACCCACAAAGGAGAATTATTGTATTGAAAGGTGTCATTAACATTCAAATGTGACCGCAGACTCTGCCCAGGGTGCAACCTTTTGAGAATGCTTCCAGGCAAGAAGAAAAAGTTTAGGAATGATTTCATCTAAGTGATGGCAGCAGCTAGGTCTGAAGTTATTTATTTGCCCGACACTAAGTTATTCCCAGCTACTTCCAAATCTAGATCTAGTCTAGAGCCAACTGTGCAAAATCAAAGGCAAAACTGTGAAGGCAGCAACATCTATGGAAATAATTTCACTCCTCTCAGAAGGGAGAAGGTAATGCACAGTAATTGCAATACCCACAAACAACAAATCTTTAAAACTGTCAGTAGTCCAGAAATGTGTCACTTAGACCACTGTAATTATGGGAGAAAAGGTGACATTCGGAGCTGGAAAAAGAAACATGCTTATGGTAGAGTCTTTTTATAGGAAAATGTCACCTGTTTAAAAGCCGTTCAGAATTTTGGCAAGTTAGAAATAATCATGGCTGACACTACTTGGCAAAGAGCAGATGAAAAGATCAAAACTGGATAACAGATAAAAGCAATCTGGCCCATGGTTCCATCTTTCAATTTACAATGGCAGCAGCAATGTCAAACACTCCAAGTACTGACAAGCACTGTAGTGTGAGCAGGTACAAAAGCAGAGGGAAAGTGCCCAGGGATCGATAAAAAAATCACACTGGCAATTTGAAGAAGACAGTAATGCGTTGCACCCAATTAGAAATGTATATACATATGCACAAATAATGTATTGTTTGCTTACTTTGGGTGGAGTATTACATGTTAGCAGCTGAAATTGATTAAGATTTATGGTTACCTCTGCAATGTTACTCTTCATCTTTTCCTCTGTCATGTATGTATTTACACAAATGGAAGCAGGCTTCATTCCTGTGAAAAACAACAAAACCAAAGCATCAACAAGCCTGTCTAACACTGAGCCCAAATTCAAGTTGGAAGGTTGACTAAAAATCCTAATTTCAGATTTCTATCTAACAAATTTTAAACAGAATTTTCTGTAAGCAGTTCCCTAGGATGGCACTTTTACTGATTTTGGTGGGCAGGGTCAAGAGAAATGAGAGTTCCGATCCACACAATTCTAATATTAATTTCACTTTGCATTGCCATCAGGGTTGGGCTCTGAACATTTGGCATTGACACTGAAACAAGAGGTTTGGCTCTCTAGTAACCAACATCAGGAAAAGACAGTTTTCCCACTGATGAAGACTGACAATCAGAAGGAAGCCAAAGGGATGAGCTATTTCAATGAGGTCTCACTTATGCTCATGCTACTTTTGAACTCAGTCCCGGTATTTTGTTTTTAGATACTCAGCAATGTCACTAGACTTTTTTTTACCCTGGTTTGAACTTGGTATAGAGAGCCTCGGTTGAGTCAGAGAGTCTGCTTTTGGAATTTGCAAGTACTTTCATTTTACCAATAATGCAAAAGAAATATTAATGTCTGACTTCAGATGCCATACCAGTTCTGGAAGGGGGAAAGTTTTGGTTTTTATCTTTTAAATTTGAATATTTTAACATCTGAAAAGTCTTTCAGTAGCAGAGTCCACTGGTTCACTATGGAAGCATTGGAAATTTGAGGTCTGACTTTTGCCTTTTATTTTTCCTGGCCTATAGGAAACTTATTCTTTTGTTTTAAGGAAGAAAAACATGAGACTAACTTACCCACCCTACAAAAGGCAATTCAGAAAGCAGCTACAAAATGTAAAATGGTTGTTTATGCCTACAGTTATCTTTGTCGAATAGAAAGGATCAGCCCTGTATAAAACATGCTGGGAAAAAAGCCCCTGTGAAAAGGGAGCCCTGGCTGGGTAGGAGCTGGGATGCAGGAATTCAGGAGATTAAGGAATGTTTAGTGCTCAGTGCTCTTACTAAATCAGGCTGAAATGTTTTTGGTTTGGTTTTTTTTCCCCCTTCTCTAAATTAATGACATTTTCAGGGGAAAGAAAAAAAAAGTTATACAATTTTTGACCAGCTCTGGCCTTTGTATTAACTTGCCTTCCTGGGGCTTGGGGAAGGGCTGGCATTTTCTTTAACGACAGAGCTCAGCACCATCTGATTGAGTCTCAGTTGAATTTCCAGATGCAGAACACAGCTCTTTCATTATAGTACTGTGTAAATCTATGACGTAGTGAGAGCAGTGCAAGCTTTTGATCTGTGGCGACTCTGGTGATGGAAAGGTTTGCCTGAAAGCTTTTCAAAAAGCTTCTTCCACAGAGGAAGCACATTTGTGAGGAGGACCATAACTACAGCAAAAATTGGATACTGATAGTAAAGTCCTGGCTTTATTGAAGTCAATCAATATTTTCCATAGATTTTATTGTGCCTTGGGTATTGCTAGAATCTCAGGGAACTGAAGTTTCATGTAGCAATATCATCTCTTTGCTGATCTATCCACTTCATAAGCAAAAGGTGGAATTTAAAAAAAAAAAAAGAGGTTATCCAACAACTATGGTTGTGATTAGTTTGAACACCTTCTAGCATCTACCAAGCTAGTAAACCACGAGGATTTCTTGGGAAGGAGAGGGCTCCGTGACAATAGAAGGAACACCTTTCAACACCACCACAAACATCACACTTCACCAGCATCACGAGAGACCAGCTTTCCCGAACTCTTACTCCTGTCACATGAGTATAAAGAAAGGGAGACAGAAAAAGCAAAGTGAGTCACCATGAGAACCAATGGGCTACAGAGATTATAGTGACATCAATAGTAAAGTGTAGAACTAGAAAATACGAGTATTATAATTACATTAATAATGGCAGCTTTATGAAATAAAAGGTACTCCATAACCTTTAGGTCTTACTGTGGCATTTGTTTCACTTCAAGGTCTTTACCTGTGTCCTGGTTCCTCAAACACTTATTTGAGTGCTTATTTTCACTCACATAAAGAATCTTGGAAGATCTACCACTGACATACATGTCAAGAGAGCAGAGGCAAGTATTTGCATAAGGACTTAAAGCTTTTGTCTTTAGGCATACTCCACTTTTCCATATAAAGCACCAATTACATGTTTGGTGCACAGCAAATACAGTGGTGGTAGAAGGACAAAACTGGAAGGGTGGAGGAAGAGAGGTATTCGGGAATATGGAAAGGAAACTGCAGAATATTAAAATGAGTTTGTTTGCTCTTTGTAGGATGCCATTCCAATTGGAATTATTAAAAAAGACCTAGTGCTACAGCTCCCCCCAGATCTGTACCTGGATTGTCACCTTGAATATTAAGCTGTATGCACAGACCCAAGAGATCCAAAAGCCCTCTTCATGTTCAAGAATCTTTCAAGCAAACTTGAACCAGTGCAAGTGATGAGTGGAAGGGTTGTATTAGAGCTACAGCATTGCACATCCTCACAGCTGGAACTTAGGAGATGTGAAGTCTTAGATTAACACTGAATGTTGTCAGTCCTAAGTAAAAATAATACAGAAAGGGTAGAATAAAAGTTGGTAGGAAACTCTGGAGGAAAAAGAGAATTGTGCTACCTTTAGCACTCAGTTTGCATTAGGCTTTTTCTGTTTGCTGGCTGTGCATCTTACTTATTGTAACCTTTTCTTGTCCAACTCCACCCTGGCTTGCATCTGGGTAAAGGGTATTGTTAAAAGCTCTGGTTCAGCAGGGTACATTGGTGCACACACTGCTTTCACTGTAAGTCATCTGCTTGATTTCTGTGAAGCTATTTAGGTACCTACACTCAAGTGTATTCTTAAAAAACATTCTGAATTGACCTCTAAGTCAATTTTCTTTCTCCTTCCAACGAGTATCATGGACATTTTTTACCCTTTCCTTTGGCACCCTGTCTTTACCGTACGCCTTTTAAATTCACCATCCCAGTCCATAGTGCTCTAAAATTTCTGCATACTCACAAGATTTACCATTTTCTTCCAGCTGTGTCTGAATCTACTCTCTCATCTAATGTCATACGGTTCCCTCGACTTGTTTCTCCTACTCTAGACCTTAAGTAGCATCTGGGTATTTTTTCCTACTTTGAAAACAGTGTCCCTGGCCTCTGCCTTCACTCAAGTAGCATTTGAGCCCCTTTTGACCATCATTATTATTTTTTATACTACAATTCCTCATAAAAAGCAAGAAAAAGGAGAAACAACATGATGCAGGAGTGTATCAGAAGAGCTGAGACTCTTCAGAAAATTAAATGATATTAACTCTATACTTAGAATTAATTAGTGTACTCAAATCATCAGTATTTTTCAGGGTCTATTTAGAATTATAGTTTGATAACATAGATTGTGATATAGCAAATAGCAGTCCACTTGATGAATAACAGCATCCACGCTCTGCACTGCCTGACTCCAAGAACTGGAGTCCTGAATCTTGTCAGAATGGACCCTGAAACCATAGAAGCAAAATACATGCCGTGATTCTGTGAAGTGAAGAAAAACAAAAAGGTGAGAGAGAATGGAGCTTGTTCAAGACATTTTGTGGTTTTGTAGGTTTTTTTGTTTTTTTTTTTTTTTTAAATTTCTGGCTACATGAAGACTCTTTGTCTAGAGGATTTGTCTACAATGAAGACTGCAGTGCTGTGGAGCAACATGCCTACCTAACTCTTGGAAGCAGTCTTGCCCCAGGAGGTCAAAGATTGTTGTGCTTCTCACTTAGATTATGTGCAGCATGAAAAATGTTTTGCTTAAAGTTTGTAGCCCTGTAGAGTAGCCATATACCATAGAGAGACAAATGCTTTAGATTTGGTAGAGGGAATAGTAATGGGGTACAATGGTAGCAAATAAAATAAATTCCACATTTTTGACAATTCATGCATTATAATATTTTTAAAGCTACATAAATGGACCAAAGATGTGCTTCACCACACTTTTGTGATCACTTAGGTATGCAGTCTGCTAGGATCATTTAAATCTCTGTCTCCTGCATCTTCTATGAAAGAGGCGCCTAGAAGGGAGCATGGCCCATTCAGATGCCTACCTGTGCTTGTCCAGGAGCGCCCAGAGGCTTTCAAAGGAGGGCTTTCTGGGCGGCCAAACTATTCTTGTGCACAAGCTGACTGCATCCCTCGATAATTGCAAGCTTTTATGCCCTGAAATTTCTGATCTCTTATATATATAAAAAAATAACATCATCATTAACTTTGCAGGAAATAACTTACAGGAAAAACAACTTCCACTGGAGTCTAACTATTTTTGCTAATTTGTCTACCAGCTGCATAGGCAGCACAGTATGGAGCTTGAGGAAAGCTAATTTCTCTTGCCAAAAAAAAGCATGGATGCTTAGTGACAGCCTTTCTAGCCCATATGAGATACTTCAGAAATGTTGGCCTAATCCTTTAAGAAAATATTTCACAACAACAAAAAAATCTCTGAGCATTTTACTTCCAGCAGGACAGAATAACAAGTTATGTGAAAACCATGTACTGAATCTGTCCCTCTATTTTCCCTGCAAAACATTTGCTAATCATGCTGTTAAAGGGGATGAACATATTTTAGAATATTAAAATTTGATTTGGCAATGACAAATTTTAATATTAAAACACATATAATGACTCTTAGATTAAGCTTTTCTGATATACTTAATACCCTAGCTAAATAACTAATCCGCAGAGAACAGGAGGTGGACTCAGCAGCTGAGTAAGATTACAATTTTAGGACATACTGTAGAGGACATAGGGAAATGCAATCTCACAGATTTCTTAATAATATTCACCATTGGTTAGTCAAAACCACCTGGCATATAAACTAGAAAAAACATTCTGTGTTCGCACTGAAATCTTCCCAAGAGCCCTGATGTGCCTGTGCAGTTTTATTTTTTAGATAATAACGAAAGTAGAAAGTATTGTGCAACTGTATTTCGTGCCATGGCTTGGTTAGGAAAACACAGGTACTGTTTAAATTTGACACTTGCTCCAAAGGGAAGAATTATTCTCCAAGAAGAGATGGTCAATCATAGAACAAGTAGAACGTAATCAATAATCACAGGTGAAAAATCAGTGCATGATTCCTAAACCAAAAGATTTGGCAAGGCTTTCTAAAAATTTTCTACTGCTTTTATGGCAGCATGGTAGCAAAGTAGGAAAATAGAAACAGTGCTACAGAAAGTCCTTTATCTTAAATTATAGTAATTTTAAAATTATGACTGGATCTATTATATTTACATGCAGACTGAGAAGGATTGTAACGAACAATCCATCTGGCATATAATATATACCAAGCAGTATGAATCTGCCAAAGTATTTTAATTAATATTCATGCATAAGCATACACCCGTATAGAAATTGTACTCATATACACACACTGTTACATTCATCCGTACCCACGCTTACACATTACAGGTGTTCATCAATGCCTATAATACAGTAGTGCATGCACACATCAGAGAAAGAAACACACACACACAAACACACACACGTATTCATCCAAGATGTGAACTATTTCAGGGAGCAAACTTGTCTTGAAAACAATCTACCCAAGAGATGATAATTTTCAAATATAATACTGCAATGCCTCTATCCTGTACACATGCAAACATAAGTGGAGAAATACAGCTGAAATATCAGTTTTCTTAACTTTTTTTTACCTACTTGGGCAAAATATATGTATTTTATAGGTTGTGATCTATTTAATACATATTTGTAGGCAGATTATTTCCTGGACTTTTCATTTACATTTGAGAAGTATTTTTCAACAGTCATTAAAACAGGAGAGACTGAAGATTTATATCTTAGGTCTTTATATGGAATTTTTTAATAAATTGGTTTTTGCAGGCTACATTTTCTGAGCTGAAAATGGTTTAAGTAATTAGTGTAATAAACAGCCATTTATAGAAAAACATGCTGAGGTTAAAAAATATATAATCAAAATTATTTTCTCTCATTAAAAAGCATATTTCTAATGACTGCTTTCACTGGGACCAAAATATAAAATGAGACCTGAGAACACTTGAGAACTTGCCTGCAACTTTCTCTGTAAATTATCAAATGGTTCAAATAATGAAATGTTATGTTAGCTACAATAGGACAGATATTCAAGCTATGTAACAGGTTTTTCTTTTGAGCCAGTAAACTTAAGAAGTCATTATCTAAGCCACAAGGGAAAACCTAGATCCTAAATTTTAAAGGTGTCATAAGGAGGTTACATGTTACTTGAACAACTCGCGTTCTAAAAACATGGATATGTGGTTTATATGCTCCAGGAACAGAAAGAAAGAATTTGTCTATAAACAGATGTCTGCATAATAGAGCAGGGTTTCTAGAATTTAGCATATCTATAGCTCGGCACATTTTTAACCTGAACTGCTATTTGCTTCCTTAGGCACCTGTATGGGGAAAACAGATTAAAGCAAGCAGGAGATAATGGAACTGGTTCTTTGATGTGAGCAGGATTGGGCCCAATGTACTGTTAGCTAGAAGGAGGAGGAACTTGGCATTTTTCATGTGCCTGCCTGTTAACGCAGACACCTCTTCAACCTTGCTGAAAAGATATTGTCTTTGAGGAATTTCCATCACCAGTATTTTCCTTTTTTTTTCTTTTTACCTGAATGGGCATAGAGGTTCTTGGCTTGCCAAGGCAGAGCAGGACAGAAAATTAAATTCTGCACACAGGCCTACCCCAGGAACTACGAACATCAGACCACAATTTCTGATCCCTAAAAAAGTGGCTAGTGTCCACTTGTTGGTGCTAACTCGCAGAAAACTTGAGGAGGAAGTATATTAGACAGATGTTGTGTGTCCCAACTGCAGTATGCTATTGCAAACCAACTTGCACAGCAAAGCACACAGAAGACTGTACCAAGCAGTATTGTTGCAAGGGAAACAACAGTGAATTAAATTGTGCTCTCTCACAGGAGGTGCCCTGCAAGGCATGGATTTCAAGCACAAGGTTTGGAAACGATTCTTGCTGGCTTCTTGCTGTGTGCGATGCGCTCGCGGCAGTCCAAGTGTGATGCTGGGCTGGGCAGTGGCTGGGCAAGAGAAAGTAAACCATCAAAACTGAAGCGCCAAGCTCCCTAGTACAAGTCCCTGATTTATGTTTATTTTAATGAAATAAAATGGAAACTGTATTGAAGTGTTTTTTAATCACTTGAAATTATCATCCTTCTTTGTCACTAAAATAGCACAATAGATAATTGATCTGCTGAACCAAAACAGCACAACCCCCAGCAGTATGCTCGTGCTAATACATGAGGGCTTTTTTAAATGAATTTGGGAAGCTATCTATATACCTACACAAAGGTCTTATTTTATTATTAACTGCAGTAATTTCGTACTGGAACCCTAATATTATAGTGCAATTTAGTTGAAACTGTTGAACTTATGAACTGTTAACAATACAAATAACACAATAATAACGAAGAATCCAAACACTTAACAGCAGCGAACTAATAATCAGCAACACTTTCATGCCAAATAAGCTACAAGGGAATTAATAATTCCCCCTCCCTCACAGCACCACCACTAGTGTTTCAAGGCATTTTGCTTCAGAAGAAAAAAACCGACTCGCACCCCAGACCGAAACCAGGGCTGGTTTCTCCTCTGGGCAAAGGTATGTTTTGTGGTGCCCCCAAAAATTTCCTGCCCTCCTCCCCCTCCTGATGGGGCTGTTGCGCACAAAGGCTGTGGGTCACCAGCCCCATCCCGGGCTGAGCAAACAACAAACATTTCCAGCACCTTTCCCTTGCAAGCTGATTTGCCTTGCAAGAAGCCAGGCAGTAAATAAATAGATCCAGCAAGCCAGGCCTCGCCTGTATACACCTGTATCAACAAGGATGCAAGCACAATTATCTTACCTTAATGAACTTAATCTTTAATTTCACAGCTTGGCCCTTGTGCTCAGCCTCTTAACAAAGGAGCCGAACTGTTTTAGTCCATATGACCACCCTTTCTCCAACAGCTGTGGAAACTTTAGCCACGACAAGGATTTTTGCCCCTTGTGAAACTGTCAAAAGCAATAAATATTTTTCTTTTTTTCCATCATTAGACCCCGCTAAGAAAGCCTGCCCATTGTCCACTGTAATTCCCAGCGCTCACGGGGCAGGAGCTTTATTGTCCCAAATGAATCCTGAAGTGTGAACAATGCGGGGGAAAGCGGCCACCCTTTTCGGGAGGGTGTAGCCATGAGGAATGCGGCGCTTCCCCATGGACGGCTCCGCCAAAAGAGCACTTGTGTTTTTTAACACTGGCCTTTCAGGAGGATGCTCGAGTTAAGGCATTGTGGCCCACTGTAAATAGATGCACTCGCCAGAATGGGGCTTCGTCATCCCTAATTAGGGAAGTAACTCCGGAGAGACAGCATGTCACTTGCAAGACTGGGCTCATTGTTGGGTTTGTGCGCGTCCCCACAATGTGAGGTAATTGGAGTTGTACCTTTTAGAAAGCTGCTAATTTCACATAGGAAGTGCTAACAAGACCTTTGTGTGCCATGTTTTCCTTCGTCCTTTCTAAGGAAGTTACAGAGCTCGAGTACTGGGAATGGCTGGGCCAAGGCCTGCCGGAGGAGGCTGCGGTAATGAACCACTTCAGCCCCCCGCCAGAAAAAGGAGGCCTAATTTTCGGGCCTGAGAAGACTAGGCCGGACAAAAGGTTCTGTTTAAGCTTATTATACGGGACATTCTCAGTGCCTACACAGCTTTCCTCGAAATGACCCTCTCAAAATAAGTGCATCAAGTTTGAGCAAATAGAAACATGCAACTTTCGAGGCTGGGGGTTATAGTTTTCTTTACAAAGCCATTTATATAATGTAAGCCGCAATTAGCGCGGAACGGAGCAACAAGATCTAGCGAGGAAAGTTCCTCTGACAAAGGACAGAAATTAGGGGAATAAGTAACAGTTAAATATCGGCTTCGGATAACTGGCTGAAAAGGCCTTTCAAATCAGCTGCGGATGTAGAAAAATAAAATAATTTTGCTCCGAGTCTCTTTCGCCGCAAAGTTTGGCTTTTAAATCACCGACTGATTAATTCCACTAATTTTAAATTATCCAGACAGAATGGATCTGGGCTTAAAAAAAGAAAAAAAAAAAAAAAGAAATAACTGAAAAGCCTCTCAGCTTTTAAGCCTGACAATATCATCAAAACGTCCGTAGGAATTACATATAAAAATTCAAACGGTAATGAAACAAATTACTACTTACAGTATGAAAAGTCTGCAAAAGCTTTTTATAGACTTGAAATGCAGAAGTTATATAAACTACTCAGTGAAAAGAATTAGAAAATGACCTTTGTAGATCGGGGGCAAAAATGAACAGTCTTCAGGGGAAAAAAATTTTCCCTGTTAACAATGGCTTTTAATGCCATTTTGCTTCCCTCATTTATCTAATAATCGTGGCAAGGTTAGGGTAAACAATGAACAGTATGTTTTCACATATTCCACCTTTAGTGTCCTCCATATGAATTTCTAAAACACTTAAGAGAATAGATACATAAACCTGTGACCTTCAAATGAGCTTTTTGCTACTTCCAACATTTTGAATAAAAAAGGTCAGAAAATTGAACTGCTTTCGCGCAGTAATGAATTCCATTCTGTTGGGTAAACAAAGCTAAATTTTAAAACATGGACCTGACATCTCTATAGCTCAAGAAGCTTTTCTCTTCTTCGGGCGTGCAGGGGGGGAAGGGTGAGGAATGCAAGCACTCTGCCAGCCACCCCTTTAAATCACCACAGCATCCGCCAAGGGGAGGAGGAAGAGGAGGAGAAAGAGGCAAAAATATTTGGTTTTATTCAGCACACAGCCATGATTTCCAAGGCCAGTGCAACACAAATGTCTGATTTTTAAGCCTTTTTTTTTTCCACACACAACCCCCACTCCCCCCTCCCAACCCTCCCAGCAAATAATTGATCTGGTCCACACAAAAAGAAGCCAGCGCTACCCTCGTCGAGCTAGCTCTTGCTGCCGAGGGCCTCCAAAAGTTACTTCAATTTCCGCCGCGCTTTTGTCCGCAAGTTGTCCTGGCTGAAAGGCCCGGTTAGGTATTGTTGCAAAAAAAGTCTGTGCCCACGTTTATTCCCCCCCTCTAATTCATACTCCGCATTGTAGGGTTTTGCTATTCAAGGACTGATTGGACAACAGCCCAAAGAATGGCCCCAGTGATTAGGCTCTCAGCATGGGTCTGGATTGTGGGTATAAACCCAGAGCTGGGGCTTGAATTCACGGCGGCTTTCTGCTTCCTCCTAGCGCCTCCCGTGCCCAATATTTTATGCATCCTTTGCTGCAGGTAATGCATTCCTTCATACCAGGAAATGGAATCCATATAATTAGCCGTCACAGTAGTGTGTGAGCCCTTGAAAGTCCAGGGGTTGTGCCCCGGGAAGCAATTGCTCTTTGGTATTGATAGGAACTCACAGGTTTTTGGTCGGGGTGGGATAATACAAAACCCCAAGTATTGTCATGACAAGGTATTCATCCCGCTTGACAAAGGCAACTTTTCTAGTGTCCCCCCGAGGGCACACAGGGGCGATGCTGAGCGCAGATTTGTTTGTTTAGAAGCGGAGGTATGGTTTGCCAGCCCGCTGCAATTCCCAAACACCGGACCTGACTCCAATCCCTGCCTCCTGCGCCATGCTGCTTCCCCCATCGCTTTACATTCTAAAGTATGGCAGCTGTGCAAGTCATGAGGTGTACAGATGTCACTCTGCGTCTTACATGTCAGTAACTGGAATTAATTTACATTTATTTGCCTATTGTTTTATATCATTTTATGACAATGTGCCGCATAATATAATTTAAATCTTTAATGTACAACTAATTCTCTACCATTAATTTGTCAACATGATTACTGGATATGCCACCGGGAAAAGCTGGATGACTTGAAATATGTACAAGGCATTCCTGTAGCTTTACAAGAGGTTTGTATCTGAAATGACAAAGGTTTACAGAACTTTTTTTGGTCTGTCTGTAATTTTATGAAAACGACAATTTCAATGTAATTTCACAAACTGAATTATTCCAAATCTCAGCCTGAAATAAAATAAAACATCTAATATATTAATTAGCCCAGGGAGAGAGTCCCAACAGTATTGTAAGAAGCAAAATGATAGTTTGATTCCTGAGAAACACAGCCTTCATCATGACAAATCCTGGCTGATAGGAGTTTAAACTGTCTCCTTGCCAATAGTATTTTATTTTGGGCAGAGCAGTAATCTTTTTAGCTATGCACTGGAATTGAAAAGCAACTCATAACAAGAGCAGGTTGCGAATTTTTTGACAGAAAATGGTGATTTGTTGAAACTGAAACTTGTCCTGGGAGCGTACAGCAGGAGCTACAGCAGGGAAGGTTTCTCAGGGTAGGACTGCTGATTAAAAAATGAAGAGGGAGAGGGAGAGAGGGAGAAAGGGAGAGAGGAAGAAGGTTTTTCTCTGCCTCCCAGCCCTTCCCCCAGCTGTCCGTAGGTAGGAGGTCAGGGCAGGGATGTGGGAGAGCCAGTTTCAATTAGCTCAGCAATGCTCTTGTGAGGGGGATTTCAGAGTAGATCACCCCTCTGCTTTCAGGGGTGGCCTGGCCCCCGTTTCTCCTGCAGATCTGAGGCAGCCTCCCCTCTTATTTGCTGTTTATCTCCCTATATTTAAAAAAAAAAAAAAGCCCAAGTGCCTCCCTTAAAAAACAAACAACAAACCAAGACAAAAAAAACCCTAAAATGAAGGTCATGACCCTGCAGCACCCACATCTGCACCATTTTCCCCCATGTGACTTCTCAGGTGGAGCTGGGGATGGAAGCTCACCATACTGCTGAGGCTGGGAGAGGGATGCAAAAAGCATCCCTAAAGCACTGCCAGGAGCGGGGGCCCCAGCTTCAACTCTCTGGTTCCTCTGGTACTCTCCTTGCAGTCCCTGGGGATGTCTGCAGGCAGAAGACTCTGTGTCACAGCCCTGTAAGGCTGCTCACACACGCAGTTCTATACTGCGCAGAGCAAGTGGCTCTTATAGGTGGGCCTTAGACTGTCAGCTCCTTAGTACAACAACCGAGCTTCTCTTTTTGACACTATTTTGCAACTATTTCATTCAGGTGGGCTCCCTGCAGTCACTGGGTCTCTGAATGAACAAAGGCTTATGCTCGCATCAATGCCAGTCCAGGACCAGGGTACAGACCCCAGATGAAAATGCTGGGGAAATAATGAATAATCAAAGTGGATGGGAACACAGTGATTAGTTTCTGGGGAATAATTCGCTAGCAGAACATTTCATCTTTTCACACTGGGTTTGGTTTGGGGTTTTTTTATTATTTTTTTAAGCTCAGCTCCCTGTCTCTCCTTCTCACTCCTCTCTTCTACCTTTTGGGGATCTCACAGGAGCTGTATGAGTCACCAGAACACTGGAAAAATCTAGCAATTTCTTTCAAAAAAAAAAAAGAGAGAAAGAGGGCTTGATTAAAAATTAAAATAGGGGGAAAAAAAATCTCTGAAAAAGAAGTGTTTAGACAAAGCCTGTCTGCTTCAATTTCCCAGCTACGTAAGCTCCCTTGCCCTGAGAGTGACAGTAGATTCCATAAATTAACTGAAAATCCCTCTTCTCAAGAGCCTAAGTTATCTCTTCTTTGCCTGCAGCTCTGATTTAGAATAGGCGCTCGTTTGTTTACTGTTTTAATTAATGCTCCTTTTCAGTGTGGAATAGGAGAAGGGAAATGAACTGACTCGATAAACAGGTGTAGCTGTTATATGTTATATTTGGGATCATTCAGGACTTGCAACAGATTAATCAGGCTTGACTGGACGTGAACCTCCTAGCAGAAAAGGTAGATCAACTCTGCTGGATGCCCAGTAGGTGAGTATTATTTTAACTGCTAGCCTGTGATAGGAAAGGCTTAGAAGGACAGTCATCAGTGGAGAATATCTCTCTGTTTTCGCTCAGGAAAGCAGTCTGATTCTTTCCCCCACTGCTTAACAGTTAAGGAGACCTTGACAATATAAGCCACTCTTCATGCCCCCTCTGCTTCCCCTTCTAACCTCGCTGCCTCATATTCAAGGGGAAAGAAACAAATCATCCCATTATTTTTAAAACATTTAAGTGTCACATTGGGGAAAGCGCTCTCCTGGGTTAACTATGAATGATTGAAGATTTTTTTTCTAAATGCAATATAAGTGTAATAACGGTTTAAGTGTCATGCTATGCTGCATATTGCCTCTGCACCCAGCGTAATACCTAGCCCACTCAGAACAGAAAATGATCCAAAATCAGCCTTTTCTCAGAGTTTTAATTCTTTGCCTCAAAGGGGAAAAACAGTTGAGCTTTGGTTTCTTCATTATGAGACAGCAAGGAAATGATGTTATTTAACCGTATCGCTGCAGTAAAGCAACATTCAGCTCATAAGTATCAAATCCCAGAAGAGATGGCATCTCCTGCTCTCCAAATAAAGTAACATCTAAAAATATATTCCTTTACTCCACATTTTTGCCTTGGCTTATACAATTAATATGTGTACAGAAAGCTATGCCACATTAAAGATAAGTGAAAAGGAATCAGGGAGCATCCATTTATAATATTATCCAGCTGACCTTGCCAGGCAGAGGCAATGCGGGGACGTTGCACGACAACCCAGGAAAGTGCTTGAATTTTAACTGCATTACATTAAACTAGCTAGAGCTTAGGGCTGCCAAATGGGACCCTACTCACTTGTATCTCCTGCCAGCAGACTGGCTGAAAACCAGCTTTGGTGTCGGCTGCGAAAACAGATGCTCACCCACCTTCTTGGAAAGAGATACTGTGAATGGAACAGTGCTCGTTGCAGTATGGGTCTGGATCCGGCTTTCTATATGCTGTATCCTGTCGGGAGAATAAGTCCTGGAGGCAAAGATATTCAGAATGCAAGGCAGGCAATCTTGTATTATGCATCAGCATCTGATTTTAACCTTCCATCACAATTTTACCAGGCTGCTAGAAGGGATGGTGATTAGACATGGGGTGAAAAGCAAGGATAGCAGTCCAGCTGAAATGTTCTTAGCATTTTACCCCCAAATATTCCCAGACTTGCAATGAGCTTTGATGTACTTTAAAAATCTGAGATAAATGTACTTTTTAAATTTAGCCCCTAATATCTTGCTACAACGATCAGCTTGGCCTCCATGATGGCAGCTGATAGCCTACCATGCCACAATAAATCATTTATCTTATCTTGTTCATGGAGGTCTAAATGCTCCCCTACCAGGGGAAAAAACAGCTTGACAAGGTCTGCAAGGAAAAATGGTTTGGAGTTACTGTCGCATTCTCCTCTCTGGAGATTTGCAGCCCTGTGAAGGGGGAGCCTTCCCTCCTCCAAACAGCATGGAGGCTCTCGGTAGCATTTATTCACGTACCTGATTAAGGAAGGCTCTGCCAGAGGCAGACCTAAACTTCTGCAGAGAAATCACAACCCAGCAAATGGATCCTGGGGAACCCACTCTGGTAACTTGACTGGAAGATGCCTTGTTTCCCTAACAGAGCTGCTGCACCTGACTGCCAACATGTACACTGGGGAATGGCCCAACATGCTTGGCAAAGCTGGTATTAGACTGGTATTAGCAACAAACAAACAGTCACATTTATGAAACGCAAAGCTCACTGCCAGCTGCAGCACCTCCCCCTGGGTAGAAGTGTGCATGTTCTGGAGCGGGAACATGCTATGGTGCATTTCTTCACTTCTGCCTCCCCCCGAACACTCAGGGGGCAAACGTCAGTGGGCAAACTTGCCTGTTATCTGAATTGCTGCTCTTCTGGACCTTTCTCTTCTCCTGAGCATCCTTTGGCAAAACAGAGTCATTCAGTACAGGATCATTCATCCCACGACCAAAAGCCAAGAAAGGGCAACCGTAATCCTGATCTTCAGTTTCAAGTCACAACTGATTTACGTGTGAAACAAATTACTTATTAATGGAACACATGGCTGTAAGAGTTAAGAGTTAAGAAAAGACATAGCAGAAATGGAAATTTATTCCAACAACTTTTGTGGATCTTTCCAAAATGATAATGAGAACTATATTTGGCCAGTTACTTAAATCTGCAGTATGAGAAATAGCAAGTGCTTGAAGCTTGAGACAGAAAATCAAGAACTCATAAGCCAACCTGGCACAACACCCAGTATCTATTGGTTCACTTTTTTGCATGCAAATACAAAATTTGCCTCCCAAGTCTTTCTTTTATCTCATGAAATAGCACAGGGCAGTGGGCAAAAGAGGTTTCAGTGGCTTATTTTAAGAAGAACTGGAAGGACCTTTCTGGCCTTTACTCAGGCCAGGTGCACGAAGCTGAGTACCTGCACTGGCCCCCCAAAATACCTCTGCTTATCTGCCGAAATCTGCCTGGCCATCCACAGAGATGCAAATTCCTCAACTGGAAGTGAAAGCAGGCGCTTGGCATTCTTTTTTTTTGGGGGGATGTGCTCAGTTAAAACATGTGTTCCGTTACAGAAAAAGAACAAAACGTGGGGCTGTGGAATGTCACAGCTTTTGCTGGTATTTGAATACTTCCAAACTTTTCACTGGGAATTTAGCCCACTATTAGTATTTATTGTGAACTTACCTTCTGTGATTAAGGTTTGGAAATTGCCCAAAATCTGCAGCGCAGAACAGCATCCGAACACCGGAAGAAAAGGAGGAAGGCAGAGGGGTGGAGGGAAGTGTCAAGGGAGTTTTGCAAAGCAAATAGAGTATTATCCTTTTGTTTAAGATGCCATGAAGACTTTCTATCCGCTATGTGATACTTTGCTTGGAGGACAGGCGCATACGAAGAGCTTTCCTGTGCACCCCAGCCCTCTTGATTGCTTTACTGTTCTCCGTGCAGATTTATTAAATTTTGAATTAACAAGTGTTAAGGAGGTTGATTTTGTTTGCTCTGCCACATAACTTACTTTTCTAAACACTTAGTAATAGCAGCAGTTAATCTATTGACCAATGGCTTAAGCAGCAGGTGGCTTTAAGACCAATGGGCCAGTCCTGACAGGGCCCACAGAAATTCCTAAGGCTTCTTTGTTACCTGGGCTGGAATAGAGAAACTACTTGTTTGGAAAATGTTTCTCCTCCCACAAAACATCTTCAGTATTAGGGGTCTTTTGTTAGGAGAAGGCTGAAGAGGGGGATTATGAAGGATAGTCTGTCACACAAATTGCTTCTTCTTAGGCATATAATACAACCTGCATTAAAAGTTTACAAACTAATCTAATGAAATTATCATTCAAACGAAGCATGCCTCCGAACATTAAACTAACGCCTCGACCTGCCGTGCAATTTCCGCATTGGAAATCTCAAGACTGCTTTGGAAATTCCAGTCAAAATCTCTGCTATTGCTATTTTAGAGTAAAACAAGTTTTTCCTCTAAAGAAAGTCCTCAGCAGCCTTCTGTTTGAAACAGGAACCTGGATAATCTGCAAGCACTCATTTTACTTAGGAAATCCAGGCACTAAAACATTAACAAATTAGTTCCCGTGCATTAATGAACCCAGAGTTATAGTTACCTGTAAGTCATCAGGGCCCTTATACTCTCTCCCTGTTGAAGCATGCAAACTCACACCAGAAGAAGAAAGGTGTTTTTCCTAATGTGTTTGGATCAGTTTAATAGAAGCCAGCAGCATCCACAACAACTGCAACCGGCAGTTTGGTACCCGTGAGACAAAATTGTACAGACCTAGCTGAGGGCAGTGGTCAACTATGACGTTCTTAAGGGAGGATTCTGTGGTGTGAGGTGAGGAGAGACTCCACTCTCCAAAACGTGCCCATGCACGCACAGAAAGGACAGTGGCAGCTTCACTTGCAGTGAAGAAATGGTGCTTGGTGAGTAAATGGACCCTTTCTGTCTTCAGCCAAGCTTTCTGTGTTGTCCTGATCCAAGACAGGAGAAAAATGACTTGATATTTGTGTGGATGTGCATGCATGCATGTGTGTGTATACACAGATACAGATCGATGTATATATATATATGTATGCATATAAGAACACCTCCACATGTATGTACTGACTCCAGCACTGCAACTACAGTCCTGTAGTCTCTGTATCCTAAGTAACAACTGCAAACAGCTGCACTGCAGCAACATTAAAAACCAATAGGAACTAGAGAAGTCAAGTTACAAAGTATTTTGTAGCCTGATTTCCATTCTCGTCTATCTACACGCTATGTACACACACCCATGTATGTATGCACTTGAGTGTGCTTACCTGCAACTTCTGTTGAAGACCTTAATGTTTCGGGGGCCCTGATCTCATCTAGGGATGAGATCCAGTAACACCACTAGGTGCTACTGTAATACAACTAATTAATATAATTTTTACTACTAATAATAACAGCAGTGTTTACTTTTAGCGTGTTCTCACTCTTGACAACATATGTTTTTATATTCTTTGATTTTCTCAGGTTTTGCAGCACAAATGCTTAGAGGGATCCTAATTAACTGCTCAACAATGACGCACTCTCATTTAGGTTTTCTCTGAAACTTATTTATTAGGCTTTGTTTATCAGTGGGAGAGTTTCTAGCACTGAGACTGCCAGGATTTACTCTAAGCCTCTTAGTCTGGTGTTTCCATGGCCCTGGCTCTCTGTGTAGGAGAAGCTAAGAAAACCATACACACAGGGTTTGGCCCCCTTTATTTCAAGTAATCTAGAGCAGATTTTTTTTTTTTCTTGGGGGGTGGGGGGTGGGGATGGGGAGAAAGGCACCTGATTATTAAATACACGGAGGAAAACGCTGATTTTTAGCCAGGGCTGGTGGAGCACAAGCAGACATTTTTTCTGTGTGTGTGTTTGAGACTGCAAAACTGGATTTCAACATATTTTCAGGGTATTGCTCTGAACCAATGAATTCCCATGAGCAACAACAGGAACACCTTTGTCTGATTTCTCTAGTAAAGACTTCCCTGGAGACCTACAGCCAAAGCAAGACAGAAAACATAGGAAGCTATTCGCTCTGCAGCTGCCCCAGTCCCCTGGTGCCCCTCCGGTGCTGAGAGCTCCAACCTGTGTAAGACAGCCTCTTCTGTCCTGCACCTTCGAGGAAGGGCACTGCTCCCACCCTCCCTCCTGGTTACAGCCAGCGAGTGCTTGGTGTGTTTTCTTTTTCAGAGAGAATGTTGATCCCCTCACTTCCTTCTCCTCTCTCTCCTTTTTCTCTTTCTGCCTGCTGCCTTTCCTCCCTTCTTCTCTTTCTCTTGTCTAATCTTTCTAACAGGTGAGGTCTCTCCTTGCTAACTTGCCACCTAATTAAAGCGGTGAGAATTAGCTGCATTCACCCAGGCTTTAGTTCTGGCAAGAGCTAGAGAATTGGTCCACTTTACAAGGTGCCAAATTGGAGGCTGAATCCAGGTGTGGTGGGAGGCCGAGAGGATTATTTTCCTCCCATGGGGTACAAACAAAGGCGGATAGATGGGGTGGGGACAATGTTGCCTGCAGGAGGGCTAAGTGCTCCTCCTGACACCAGAGCCCTCACCGAAGCACAGCACTGTGATGTGGTTGTGTCACACGTTTGCAGCCGAGGAAGAGCAGTATTGTAGGGACGGTGGCGAGGGAAGGCTCTGTGTCCTACAGCAAGGCCAGAGGGAGCTGTACCCCTCCAGTGCTCTGCAAAGTACAGTCCAGATAAATGGAACATGCACCTGGGGGGACAGATGTGAGATACCCATCTGCTGCTACAGGGCACAGGACACTGTCTTCAACTCCTAAGCCCAGCTAAGGATCCACGGAAGTCCCTGCACCCTGAGCACCCTCCTCCAGGGACACACCAATGACTCTGGCTGCTGACCCTAACACTTTCACTGCATGCTGCCACTGCCAGTCTCCTTCAACAGTGGGAGCCTGATCCTTCCATACCCCACTGGTGTAAATAGCCTCTAGGGACCATGAGAGGGAGGGCTCTCCTTGCCCTAGCAGCCCAACATAGGGTTTCTCAATTCAAACAACTTGGATGAAAAGGGCACCTTGCAAGACCATGCAGTGGCCAGCAGTGACCAACACCACCACAAACAGAGCATAATACCAGCACACTGGTGTTTGGTGCTGCAGAAAAAGGAGTAAACTGATACAAGACACAAGACAGCTTTAAGGACAGGCGTATCTAGGAGCACACTTGACAAATCTGACAGTTCACAACATCTTTTCTGTTTGAAACAGTGCCTGTCATGGGAAACAGGGGCAGTCCCACCAACTGAGACACGTGGGAGAGATCTGTCAAGGGTTGATCAGAACATAGGGTGCGAGAGCTGGGCGCACTCTTGTGCCTGTGGGAACACAGCATGGAGGGCTGAGGGGGTTGGAGCCCACTGCGCAAACCAACAAACCTGTGTGGTTGATCAGGTGCTTGCCCTCAAGCCAGAAACTCCTCAGCTCTTCTCGCTGACTCAACAACATGGGGCAGATTACATAAGAAGCTTCTTCTTGTCTGATTAATACTTAAAGTCAGGAGGCCTTCTGAGAACTCACAGTGTTGACAGTATTTCCCAGAGGAGGGCTCTGTATCCACATTTGGTATTGCAAGGAGCCTGGGACATGCCCTTTTTTCAGGCTAGACTTTTCTTCAGTAGGACAGAGAATCCTAAATGTTCTGAAGGTCCCCAGGAGAGCGTGGGTACTTGTCTCAGTACTTTGCAGGAGTTCATGTAAAAGGACAAATGAAGCAGCCCGTGACATCAAACACCTCCTTACTCAAGATCTTTCACATGAGGGCCTGATAGGTTTGGGAAACAAAACCACAGCATGCATGTGACTGTTTTCCATACTCACCAGCAGCATCACAACTCCTGTTGCAATTCAAGACTTTAAGTTACCCAGGTATCTAAGTGAACAGCAGAGGGGTAAAAGATAAAACAAAAAATGCTCTTTATCTGATGTAATAAAGTGTGCTAGTTAACTGAAAAGTCAAAAGGGGCAGGTCAGTGTGGATAACCTCATTTCTATTACCCTATCAGAAGGAGAAGATGCAACTTTCCTCACTACCCTTGAAGAGTACCAGCATTGAATAAGGAGGCAGCAAAGTGAGAACCTTTGAGAATCTATGTTGCTGATTTTCTTCAGAAAAAAACACATCTCTCAACCTTTGAGCAGAACTACAGCTCAACATCCCATAAATTGGCCAGGTTTGTGCACCACCCCTTAGTTTCCTGCATCCCTAGAAACTGCTCTTTTGTCTCCTCCTGTTGATGCAGAGCATAAGAATATGTAAAATCATAGAATGGTTAGGGTTGGAAGGGACCTTAAAGATCATCAAGTTTCCACACCCCCCCCCGCCATGGATATGTAGTCCCTGAGGAACACATGAGGCTAGGAAATACAGCTGGATCAGCACATCTGAAAGCCAAATTATCACCGCTATAACCAGGAAGAGAAAGGAGGGGAAATGAAGCCCCTGATACTTTTCTGTTCTGATCTGTCTTGGGCCCTGACAAGACATTAGAAAACTGAACAGTGATATCATGCATGTCAGACCACAGCCCAGACTTGGGAGCTTCAGACTTTCCTATGTCCTTCAGGAATAAAGAGAAAAGCAGCAGTTTATTAATGCTAGGAGGATAGAAACATTGAACACTTCTAGCATTGCTGTTTAACTTTCCCTGATGCAATATAGATAACCAGTGATACTTCAGACAGGCCACGTCTGCGCAGAGCGCCCCACTTCAATTATCCAACAGAGCATACACTGTCTTCACTGCCACCCATTTTTTATTGTTATTTCTTTGGGGCGGGCTGTATACGAAATAGTAACAAACAACCCTTTGTCTTTCCCTCCAGACCCTCCAAATGTGGCTATGCTTTGCAGTTCATCTTTGTAATGAAGCTCTACCACCACTATAGTTCTTTAAAAGGGTCATAGGGAATCACAGCAAAGTGGTATACAAAGGTAAAGATGTCAAGTGAGTTATGTTAACAGAAAAAGAACTACACAGTAGGTCAAGGTTTGGGCAACAGCGGGGATATTTTTGTTAAGATAATGTTACTCACAGTGGTGGTGGCTTCCTTTGTAATACATAGCTGCCCAGAGAGAATTGCCTCTATTCTCATGGAGTCAGAGGGCCGTATAGGAAGGTCCTATGGGGTCTAAATGAGATAGACACTGCAATTGCTTGTACAAATAAACTTTTACTATATAAGCAGCATGAATGGGCTCTGGTGTAATGCTTTCTAATGCTTCACATTTTCAGGTTGGTTTTAAGACAATTATCAGAGCAGCTTTTAAGAGCAAAATGGAGGTCAGTCTGTTGTATTTTCCTTTAGGAAGGTAATTACCTTTCAATGCACCAGTACAGGGCAGAGGTTTCTGAGTTACAGCCCAGCTAAACTAGCAGAGAAAAATGACAGGTCCGGCACAGGAGAATCTGCCGGTGACTGGTTATGTCCTATACTGCACACAAAATCAGGCCCACCTTGGGAGGATGTACCTTCAAAGGTGGGCTAGAAGCAGCCTTCAGGGAAGGCTGAGAGAAGGTTCAGCCTGATGGCACTGCTCTGCACAGTGGCACAGAAGAATGGTCTCATCGCTTCCACGTGTCCCATTTAAGGAAGTAGCAACACAACCTGCTCATCAGGCCCTGAAGCTACCCACTGGAAGATCTGGATTTGTAAGAAGCCTACATTTAGGCTACCCTTCCCTGCAAAAGAAAGCTCAAACCGTAAGACCTTTACCAGCCATAACGCAGGTGGCCAGAGGCAGGGCAGGAAGCACAAAAAGCTAGTGTCTTCCTTGGCTTGGCATGCTGAGGCTGACATACATGCAGCCACATTGTGCCTGAGCTTGCAGCCAGTTTGCAGCTTTAAGTATTACAGATATCCTTCATGGAAACATGAGTGTTTTGAACTACTACTGAAGGACTGTCTGCCTTTGGAAATTAGCTTAAAAAATAATCTGGGAATATAGCAATTACACTGCTTCAAGAATAGAAGATGCATTGCAGAACACCACATTGCTGCATCAATATTTTAAAAATGTTTTAAGTGAAATACCTTTCCTCATTTTAAAGAGCTTTTCCAACACTTGGGGAAAAGCATACAGATTCCCGAATATTCAGATTTCTCTCCGCGTTCCCTACACTGAAAATACACTCAGATCCACCACTATTTTATTTATTCTTCTTTCTATGCTATGAAAAGGTAGGAATCAGCAAAGGGGAATATTAGCAACAATTTAGATGTGGAGCCTTTACATGTATGATTTTTTTTTGTTTTCTTAAATCCCCTCCCCCCCCTAGTTCTGGTACATATGGATTCATTTTAAGCCATAACTGTCCTATAGCTCATAAAATGTGCATTATGTCCCCTTTTAGATAGAAGTCAGCAGGAACAAAGCTACTGGAACGGATGAATAAACAAATTATTGTTAAGGCTACACACATTAGCCTCTAAATAGCAGTAGGAAAATGTGCAGTGCTTCAGCAACTCCAATATCTGTTTGTCCCAATGATCTGAGCTGTTCATGCAAGCGCTCATTTTGGCTTGACCCTGTTTGGCGCAGGTGGGAAGTGCTGTGCGTCAGAGCACCAGGTACAATGGATGGTGGCTCTGGGACAAGGGGATCCCATTCAGCAGCAATAAGAGCATGGCTGTATGGCCGCAAAATGCCTCCTGCCTGCTGGCAAGAGTGGTTACCCAGGGAAAACACATTCCTAATCACCTCATTAGCATGAAGTGATAGCTCTGAGGGCAAAGCCATACATCACATATGATCATACTCTGTCTTTATGCTGTGCTCTTAGATCCAAGTAAGCAAACTTACCAAAAGGCTGAAGCTTCTCAGTTTTCACCTTTCCTGGTGGGCGCACACACAAGGCTTGGTCTCACGGATGCACAGCAGAGCAAGCATGGGCTCCCCAGTGTATGTCAATCCGACTACAGGCGTTCTGTCTCACTGAACTTCATGCTTGCAAAAATGATATGCTGTGATGACCCTTTCTGTGAGGACCCTAACTGGAACTGTTTTGCTCGGTCCCCTAATTTTTGGACAGAAAATAGGGCCTTCTGAATCCTATGGCCTGAAATAGGATGTGCCCTCCCCGTGCTGCTAGGCAACCCATACTCAGCCCTTTGGGCTTCAGGTAGGCCTGCAACCCTCACTGCCCTGCTGTGGTGGACCAGGATGTGATATTGCTATTGCCGTTACAGAGCCTTAGAACAAAGAAAAGAGCAGACCGAAAGTGACCTGAAATGGGCTGGTGTTCAGCAGTAGGCATCCTTGTCACCAATCATTGTTTGGCAGCAATTTCTATGCAGTGGCAATATGCCTCTGCTTTGCTCACAGCTGAAAATACCTCTAAAAGTGCTTCGAAAGGGCTGCCTTTTAACTGAGCTGAACACCTTCCCAAACGATTTTTGTCGTGGTGAGTATCTCCCCCGGGATGAGGAGAATGCGGTCTCTTCCCGCCCATTTCTTTTCTCTGTCGCCTGCAAACCGCTGTAAAATACAGCTCATTGTTTCTATGCTCTCCCATGCCCTTTATTTCCATAATGGACTCTTTGCCCATGTGTCTGCTAATATTTCTACCTCACTACATAAGCTGGCAGATGCCCAGAGCATTGGTGCCTGTGACAAGATCCCTTGTCCTTCCCCACAGAGTTCTGTGACAGAACCTTGCTTGCAGGGTGGGCAAGGAACAGCACAGACACACCTAACCTGGCATGAGCTGCTGTCGTAGAGTTGTGACAAAAAACCCTGCCCTTTCCGTAGTAATCTGCTCAGCTGCTGGTGTTCCCTGTACTGGGAATGGAAGGTTAAATCACCACTTTGCTTCCTGTTGTGTCACCATTTAAACTGTCTGCATCACTCGTTGAATACGCTTACACCATGCTAATGCCTTTGCTGTGATTCACGGGACCTTTGCACTGCAAAATGCTTTAAGCATGGTCCTCTTCCCTAAAGTTTCTAGCAGCAAAGTAAATGCCAGCAGACTTGCGGAAGTATCTGGCTCAAAAAATGGCCCAAAACATTTCTGGGGACTTCTGATGAGATAGTGAAAAGTTAATCTAGAGACACCACCGCTAAGCAACCCCCAACCCCTGAAAAGCAGCCTAACATTAGAAACAGTAAAAGAGTATAAAGTTGTAAGAACAACCATCAGTGCTTCTTCCAAACAAACAGCCTTTTGCTCCCACAGAAATATGACAAAGTTTGGCATATTTGCCCCAGTCCCCTTACCCTTCCCTTGAAAACGAGCAGCTTGTTGCTAAAATGCATTAGAAGGAGATTACGAATGAAAATACTTCTCATACATCGGAGGTTCCTGTCTGCATTTCGGTACTTCTCTTGAAAAATCCAGCACTGTTACCGTCCATCAGAAAGAACAGTCACCTTCAGGGAATTTCAACTGATATCTGATGATGTAAAAAAATGCAGCTCCTGGAGTATGCTGATATCTAGCACAAACACAGTCTGATAGATGAAAGTCTTGATGAAAGATGGCTGAAACAGTCTGATTGAAGAACTGTTGGTGAGACTGCATTTGCACTCAGTAAATGCAATTCTTCACTTCTCTGCCTCAGTTTCCCAACATGGGAAAAGGGAAACCATTTCCTATTGTATCAGCCCACGGTGCTCTTCAAGTAATGACTCCAGAAAGCATGTTGAACCTGCAAAGTACTCACCCTGTTTAAGGGCTATTATTCTTATGAATTAAAACATAAATACTTACTCTGAAAACATTATTTTGATGTACTTCTTGCTGGCTTTTCAAATTTCTTCAGAAATGAAAGGTTTCAGAAAACGAAACCTCTTTTCACAAAGAAAATCTCATCCTGTGCGCTTTGCTCCCCAGAGGAAACAATTCTAGAGCTATGGCTAATAACTGCAGCTACTGTCTTCTCATTCGGAGTAACTGGGAGGCTGATGTGGATTGCGATAGCAACTTATGCTTTAAGGAGTCTGATCCACACCTCAAGGAGCTTCTGCCTAGATTCAAATGCTAATCTCTCAGAGGTTTCGCAATTTATTTTTTAATGGTCCACCTCTGAGACATTCATTTGACACTTTGACTATTATGTTACCTGGATTAAATAAGATGCTAATAAGAGTATTAGCCAGGTTCTTACACACAGAAAGCTTTTGCAATTACAATACCTCCTGAGTCACTCATTCAGGATCCTGTGAAAAACAGAGCATTTTTGCCTTCCAGATCCCTTTTTTTTCCTTAAACCTCAAGAAGTGCTTAAAGTTCCTTGTTAAGAGATCTGAAAAATGTATAGTCCTTGTAAATTAAATACTACAAGTTTGTAGATGAGTGATCCCTAAACATTTATTATTCACACTAATACGATTTAATTCTAACTCACTGTAAGATTTATAGAAATTAAAAGACTTCATATGCATAAGGGTGATGAAAATATAATCTAGTTCATGAAATCTTGATAGGTGACTTTATATTTCAGCAGATTAGTTACCCCTGGCGCGCTCTGGGCTCCAGGAACACGCCACTTCGGGGGCCTTGCCCTGAGCTCACGCCAAGCTGAAAGTGGGTTCAGCTCCCCACAGCCTGTGTACCAAGGGGTCTCCCACTGAGACCCGCTGTGCTGGTGAGATATGGCTGGGTGTTTCTCGGCTCTGACGTGACCTTTGTGAAGCTGCAAATGCTTGGGGCTCTGCTCCTCTGCCTGTGCCCTCTCAACACAGTGAGGGACCACGAATGAACTCGGGACTGGGACAATTTCCTTACAAAGAGAGGAATCTGCTGGAAGGGAAAGCGTGGCCCTGCTATGCCGGAGCTCGCCTCCCCGCCTGCGAATGGACCGCGGAGGCTGCTTCTTCGCACAGGGATTTGAGAGGCACGATTTGAGGAAGAAATTTGAGTTATAATTATGTAGCTGCAGTCCCCTCAGCTGGAGTCCTAAGGAATTAGCAGCCTCTCTACCTCAGATAGCAGGTACACTGTTCAGGATGGCGAATCAGTACTGCTGGCATTTAATTGTTACCTGTGAGTTGCGAGACCACTGTGGAAATAGAAATGGGAGGAGTTCTTTCTAAATTCATTTTCTTTTTTAACTATCAAAGCCACTACACACAAAGCTGCAGCAACTTCGGCAACTGTCTTGGTTGCACACCAAGGATTTCACTGAGAACATGTTAGAGGGAATCAGAAAGCAGAGAAAAGGTCACAAATAAGCACCTTAGGAACAATGAAAGCTTTTCTCCATGTAGCAGTGGGAGAGTTGCTAGAAAAACTGAAAAGGTATTAATCAGAAGTGGCTATAAATCCTCTGGAGTTTTGCTCTTATAAAACTCCTCAGAGAAAGTCTTGAAGGAAATGCAGGTCAAAGCCCAAAAAAGCTCTTGATCAGAGATTGCTGGAGGAAAATCTTCCCAGATGCCATTTAATAGGCAGCAATCACCCCAGGAGTGGGAAAGCCAAGTACGCTTGAAACATGGTTGCAGTTCCTAATAGGCCTTGTCACACTTAAGGCACTGCAAGCTCCATCCAACGAACAGCTGAAGCTGGCTGGCGATTCATAAAGCCAACAGTTTAAAGTTTATTATGATGAAAGCACTTAATGACAGCCATCGCTAGGGGCCCATCATTTATAAAGCTGTGCTGAGTATTAGACATGTAGCATGACCACCAATTTTATGTCACAATTGCTACCATAAAATGACCTTTGGTGATTTTTACTGCATGTGGTGGACAGCTCTTCTTTTACATTAGTGCTCTGTGGCTTTTCTTTGCAGACTATTATGCTGTCTAAAGCTTATTTGGCACTGTCGTGAGTCTCAACCCTTGTTATTACCCCGAAGGCCTGTCTAAAGGAAAACTCTCATGTTCTATTATAGCACTCCAATAATTTACAGATCTTACTATCCTTGGTTAGCGTCATAATTTAGTGCAGATATTCCTTCGTTGTTACCGCATTTAATAAAATCCCTCTGTTTCTGCAGACCGCACTAAATTTCCTATCCGGGCCACTAAAATACATATGCTCCTGTATTACGAAGACGTGGGTAACGGGCTGTAATTTTTTGTTGTCGACTGAAAAGAAGGGTAAGCAAAAGCAGGGAACGGTAGTTAACCTGGGAGAAATCTCCTTACAAGCCTAAGGTATAAATGCTAGACGCTGCACAAACACCAGACATAATTTCGGTGCATAATGCACAAACATACATTTGCATGCGAACAATATTACTTAATTACCTTTCAATTTTTAGACCTACTTTGTATACTTAGGAAGTGTTTGAATATACCAGCACTTCACTGTCCTGATGTAAAGCATTACCAGTAAAGTGGTCTGTCCATGCTACACCTTTAAATTGTATATATAATTTTATAAATGATATAAAATCTGTTTCTAGTCCATGAAAAAACACACTAGCATCGCACACTGCAATCTTGAAAGGATTTAAAATATGTGATTTCTGCTGGTACCTACTGTATTGGGTTTTATATAAAGCTTTTTTCAATAAGGTAAATTGTTACATGACAAACTCATCTTCCACCATTATCATCTGCTGTTTGTGTTTAACAACAGGAGTCCTGGTCTAACAAAACTGTTGTAATGGCTGTACAAATTACTCAGCTGAAAGCTTTTCACCAAACCAAACAGTATTAATCAGCAGTTCTTATGGAGGTGCTAATTAAAAACAATTTTCTTCCTCAGTTTGCAATACTAAGCCATCTTCATTTGCACAGTTTCCAATATACAGCTACTGTATACACTCACACTTCAGGGCCTCTATTAACTATTGAATCTCCTATTACCTATTTTATTACATTCCTGTCTCCCAAGTTTAGAAGCTTGTTGACATTTTAGAAGTCACAGCATGATATGTTTAATCATTTTATAAGTACATTAATTGAAGTCAGAGTCAGGGGAAAAATAGCGGGTCTTTTCGCATGCAGGCTCTGGCAGGGCGCAACACTGGCTGAACGTTCAAATCCTTTTCTGCTAGCATAACCCATCACCCAGGGGCAACGTTTCACGGCCGAGGGGGGAAGGTGCCTAATGCAGAGAGCCATTCTTCCATTTTTTCGCTCGTTTCTAATAAGTGATCTTCTACAAGTGACGCCGTGTTGGTTATCCGCTGGGAAATGCACCCAGAAGAAAAGATACTTTCTGTTGCTGAAGGCCTATCGCTCCTTCACTGTCGTCAGCCACGACAGCTCTTTGTTTTGGGGGGCTTGGCATCTGTTGAGTTTAACCCAGATTCGAGGGTCAAGATGTTTCTTCTCAGGCTGTGGAATGCCATCTGGACTACTGCTCCGTGCATCTTCCATCTACTTGCCACGCACTTTACATACAAGAAGACAATGAAGATCCAACGCCGCTGTTGGACAGAGATGGAAACTGTCCAGCTTTTACCCGGCCCCAACAATATGCTGGGCTTTCTGGCAGCAAGCCAGCTGCTGACTAAGCAAGGAGCCTTAATGGGCTAAACCCTTTAAAAACCCGAAAGAAAAGTTAGGTTTGTTACATTCAGCTGTTTGAACGGCGTCCGCAGGTCAGAGAGGGAGACAGAGCTTACTGAGGAGATGCTGCGCCCTGGCTCACAAAATCTGGGTTCAGGTCTAGTGTGTATTCACTGCTCTCTAAATGGCTAGAGACAAACGGGAGAGCAATACCGTCTGTGCCTCAGGTCCCCTTGCATGGGGAATGGGCATGATTCAGAAGGGGAGCAGGGGATCCCCCTTTATTTAAACATTCAGCTGCAAATTCACTGAGTTGTGCACTGGCTTTCTTTTTAGCTTGATGGGGTTCTGCATCAGGATGCTCCTGCTTTCGCTGGGTTAAGTAAGTGCTGTTACAGTGCAGATGAGAAGAATGTTGAAAACTAGCTTTTAAAACCATCTTTCAAAAGATGCTTGGCATGCTTACGACCAGCATCAGGCTACCGGTCTGTGACAGCGAAGGGGTAACAAATGGTCTTACCCAGGCTCAGGAGAATTTCAAAAATGAACCAAAAGATAGAAAGTGGCCAAATTACCTGTTTCTCCTTTGAGGACACAACACGGCATTGCCACACTGTGCAGAAACCATTTTAGATATAGCTGCCAGCACACGCTGTCCTAGCACCTTCCAGCAGCCTCTCAAAGCATTTCACAAGAGTTAAAGGCATTTGCCATCTGACATCGCTGTTCTTTCCCTCATGTAAAGAAGAAAACCACGTATAGAGAAATCCAGGCTAAACTATATGCTTATAATTCACCCTGTGCAAAGACAGGGACCTGGCTGCGTCCCCTCTTGCATTAGGGAGAGAGGGCAAAAGATGGTAACAAAATGCTGCCCTGCTTGACTTGCAGTGCATCACTGCTGCCTTTTCCTTCTTCCCCCTGCCACATCAGCTGTGCCACCTGCCATATCAAGAGGTGGATCAAAAGCTCCACCCACTGCATCCTCTTTTGTTCAGGCAACAGCAAAGGAGAGTTGTAGTGGAGATATAACACTTGAATAAACCATATGCAGCCAGGCTCAAGATGTAAGGATGCTTTTCATGGGGGGAAACAATTTTAATCCTGCTTCCCTCCTCAGGCAAACGTGTAACCATTAAGCTGCAGGCAAAATGTGAATGACTTGTCTAATAAGGATTTTGCAGCTGGACTGGTACCTGGAGTAGCAAGTTCTCCTGCCTCATCTTCACATTCTTGAGACATTTTTCATTTCAAATCAAGCTTATTCCCCAAATGGAAAGATTTGTCCTGGTGTTCCATAATGCTATCAGATAGGACTAGTTCGCAATTTCTGAGAAAGACTTTGCCAGATCTCACACCAGGATACGGAGCATGTTTTTCTTGGCCTTCTATACTCTAAAGGCCGCAACTCACTGCCGGTGGCACCAGCTGCATTAGGGCTGTGTCCAGAGGGATGGATGTCCATGAGAAGATCATTTCCCTCTGCCGTTTCTCCCTGAGAAAGGAGGAAGACACAACGTTGCTCTAAAACCTGCCGACACATGTGAAGGAAAGCTTGGCATCAGTCTAACATTTCTGCTCTTGGTGAAGACAGCATAGCTCCTGCATGGTGTCATTCTCCTTCGAAGTGCTTTGCAAACACAAAGTAATTAAGGCCAGTATTCTGTCACAGAACACAGTAAGCTCCAGCATTAAAAATGCTACTAGCCTTAAAAAATAAAATCAAAAATTAGCAACTAGCTAAAGCCCATCACACAAAAGGCTTTGTACACTTTACAAGCATGATTTGATAAACTGCCTAACTTTTTCTTAGCAAAGCTATTTGGTGTATTAATAAACACCATATTGTTACTAAAATTGAAAAGCTCAGGAACAATTCATCAAGTCCCTACTAATGTATGGGACTGAGAGATGCCTCTAAAAAAGAACATATTTGGTGCCTCACATACATTAAGTCCTACGTCTGTGACTTCTCAACACCAGTTTTAAAACAAAACAACACACAACAAAAATAATCAAGAAGCCAGCTTGCTTATATACCTCTAAAAATATCTACACGGACCAAACCTGCAAGCACTTATGTAGATGAGTAACTTTACTGCCTGTGGAGCTCCAATGTGAGTTTGCAGGATGAAGCCTAAATGCATCTTTGGTAAACAAGTCATCAATTACACACTTTAGGGATGGCAGCACCTGTGCAAATCCTTCAACTCAAACGACAGACACTAAAGAAATAAAAAGCAATTATCAGCTACTAATTTGAGTAAAACTGTTTTCTTCTTAGAGCTAAACCCACAAATTTCAGTGACACTGGTTCTATTATTGGCATCTCACAATCTTTATTAGAGTATTGTACAGCAAACATTCAAGACCTTCAAAAATAAAAAGAGGTTCACAAATTTTAATATTTCACTGTTTTTTCACAGTCCTTTGTTGGTTATAAAGATTTCCTTGTACGTGGTTTTAGAGAAAACAAAGGCCCCGCTGTGTGGGATAAACAAACCCAAACTCCTTAAACTAAAGCCACCTTCACAGCAATTTTAAATTACTCCTAAAGGCTTTTGATTTCTTACAAGACAAGTATCTTCCAACAAGAGCTTGAATATGAAACTCATACCAGCCATAGGGGAGACATACTACTCAGTTCTAGGATAAATGGTTGGTTTGCATTGCCCCTGGTCTTTATCTAACACTGAGAATAGGCTGCTTTTTATCAAAAGAGGAATAAATTGCTGTTATTGTGATGTTAGCCCATCACTTGGCATTGCAATTCAAGTTTTTGTGAGACAGAAATGTATGATCTAACTGCGACTTGACCTATGCCTTCTGAGATCCATCTAGGTGCTCTAATGGAGCATAAAAAGTATTGAATACAAGGACATGCAAACTGGTAGTGAAGAAATTTGTTTGAGGAGAAGAAGAGCGAAGAGAAAGGGACTTTCACGAGCTCATGGTTTACATGCTGCCCAGTTTGTTAAATACGGAAGAACACTTATTGCTGAACTACATTGCTTTTAATTAATGTATTTCAGCACCATCCTCTACGCTTCCCTTCCATCTAGTACCTCCCTCCTTCAGTCGTGGCATCTGCCTCTCACTTTTTCTTTTTTTTTTAATTTAATCTTTTTTAAAGTGTTGTGGTTTAAGAGACTGTGCAGGATTCTTTAATGATCCAGATTGTTTTTCTGAGAAGTCATTAAAACGGTCTGGTAAACTGATATGAAAATAAGAAACTCCTGTTTGTTTGTAGGATTTTTAGCTTTCCCGGGACAAGAAAAGTCACGTTAAATATTTATCAAATACTTGGGCCACAATATAAACTAGTTCAAGGGAGATAGCTTGATTACACTACAAAATCCTTTAGTTGTTATAGTGCTTCTCTGCATTTATCAGAAAAGGATGTATTTTTTAAAAGCCATTTCTAGGATAGCAGCATTTAGATTTTAGTCCTGATAAAGGCTCACTTTCCATTCATAGTCAGAACCTAAATGTGCTCTTCTTGTACCTAAACAGATAATAAGCACTCAGCACACTCCCCCTTCTTGACACAACACACTGAGACTAATCACACATAATTGGAGAGGAGGAGCAGAGGGGCTGGGCAGGCTATTGTGTCCAAAGGACAAATGGTCAGTTTATGAGGCTTTTGTCTGATGCATAATTTCTTATACATCTACAGGAGGAAAAGCCCTGCTGGAAAAAACCACGTATATGCACACATATACATATATATGTGTTTAAAAAAAAGCCAAAAAAAAAAGAAAAAAAAAGCCTTCAACACTAAAGGAAAGGAGGGCATTACAATCATGGATAGAAAAATCAGCAGTGAAATTAAAAAAAAAAGGCAGAAAAAGCTGAGCATTCAATAGGTGCACTTACAAAAGATCTTAAGACAACTATTTCCTTACTCATTAAACGTGAATGAACGCACTTACTACTTTTCAATCAGTTACGTAAACCCACAAAGTATACTATTCATGTATTTTCAAAAACACCCCAAAAATAACATTTACAGAGATTAACAAAGTACGTGCAGGTTTAAAGGCACAAAAAAGAAGTGAGCCAGCTTTACACATCTGTTAAAGTATATATGTTAAGTCTGATGGGTTTTAGGCTGGAATTTAATTGGAAACGTTATAAGATGGTACAAAAAAAGATTTCTCAATGCTTACACACTGTGAAACAAGCCATGATATCTTCCTCCACGTTTAGATTAGAAATGTTTCTCTAGCGATGACTCAGGAACAAAAGGGGGGGGGGGGGGGACTGAACCCTCCCCACTCCCCGACCATCCACATACAAGGATTAATTCTCAAAAGTCCACCTTCAAACAAGACAAAAAAATTGTCATCTTCTATCTGTGTTTGGTTAAAACGAGGAGAAAAGGGTAATGGAGGTTTTCCTCATATGTATCTTTTTCTTCATTTTTCAACTGCAAATAAAAAATGGATAAAGTGAGCAAACTCTACAAAAGCATTTTTTACATACTGACAGTTCTCACTTAATATTGCTCAGTACAAATGATACTACTAAAGATTAAAGATTTACTCACTGCAAAAAATCTTAAGGTCAAATGCTATCACAGGTGTGAAACACTATGTCAAATATTATCAGGAGTTGGTCAAAGTTTGTAGACAATGAACAGCTGAACGTTACTCATAAAAAGCGAGGTCTCAAATGAATTATATTCCAGTGAAATTTAAGGCCTGAATTAAATCCACTAAGCGAGGAACTTCAGAGGCTAAAAGTTTATCCCAAATCACCCTATCATTGTATATTTGGTGTTTAAGATCAACAACTGTTTCAGACCTCTGAAACGCCACAATCTTACCTGAAGGTTTACACAATTGCAAGCTACTTATCCTAATGGACTTATTTATTAATTCTGTTTTATTTTTTAAATTCTTATCACAAGAAAGAATTGGAGCCTGATAGCTAGAGCAGCATGATTCCAAATGCTGGGGATAATGTTACATGTGCTTTTCTGTTCCATACTAAAACAATGTCTTTCTAAAAAATAATTAATTATGATTTTCATAGGTATTCTGGTTAAATGCAATTAAAAAATACATATTAAACTTAAGTATG